>BGPT01000462.1:123536-186797 GCA_003297045.1 Symbiodinium sp. clade C Y103 | reverse complement strand
ATCTATGTCAAAAAATGCGCCACTGCACTTGCCCACTTTATTTTCAAGTCCAGCTCCCTGCCGAGCTAGCTTTCGTCCCTTACCCCTGGGCCTCAAGTTTGAGTGGAAATCCGAATTTCTCTCTTGGGCCGGGTGTATATCCAAGAGTCATTGGATTCAATGAGGGTCGGGGAAAGTGATTCCAACCTGAAAAAGGGTCATGAGTTCCACTTCCACGTTGCATTCCCTTGAAAAGTTCCGGACCAAATGGCATATTTCATCAGGTTACAAAGGACTTCACACTCTGCACTCAATTGTGGTTCAACCCCCAAAACGGAGACTGGGATCTGGAAAAATTGATTTTCCTCGGGGTTTTCGCTAGGCCTGTGGGAGATTTCGCAGGTCAAATTCTCTACGGGTATACTGAATGGGACCCACAACATGGGATTTTGATCCATGTTCAGCATTTTCCAGCCAGTAGTGATGAATATTTCAATGCCCAATTTCTATTCCCATTTCAAAGTGATCAGTATCTTAATTCTGTGAACTTGTTTGAAACTGGGTACCCCCATCCCATGGCAATATCCCAGTTCCAGACAAATCCAAATATCACATTGCTGGTTATCCCTCTCTCTCTATATCATATATATATATATAATTCTATCTTCCTATAAAACATCCCCAAATATCCACAGATATCCCCAAACATCTTCCCACATTTACCCTCTGGTAATTTAGCGTAGCTTTTTTTTTGTAGGTAAATCATCATTTTTTATCATCTATAAATATCCCTACCATTTTCACAGGTGCGCAAGGTGCAAGTGCCCCAACTGGGCTGCGTGGCCTTTGTGGCAGGGCATTTGGCCTTGAGGACTGAAGAATAGCTATGTGATATGGATATCAAATGGATACTTAAATGGATAGTATGTAGATGTTATATGGATATTCTATAGATGTTATATGGATATTATTTGGATGTTCCATTCGTTTATTTGCGACACGAGGATTTTCATTTTACAACGGAGATATTTTTGGATCTGGTCCTATTCGTATATTGATATACTTGTACGGAAGAATTACGGACCTTATCCCATTAAAAATGGAGATCTTGCTTCGATCAAGAAGTTGTACCATCGTATCACGTTTTTCTGGAGCCTGGTATCCGAAACCATCTCAGAGATCATTTCAGGGGATGGTCATTTACAGGTGCCGTTGTTTCATACATTTTGACCCATTCTCGTCTGGATATCATGCATCTCATCGAAATTGATATCTTGGGGATCTTCCATTCATGTGGGATCTGACCATCTGTGTATATATGTATATATAGGTATACATATGTATATGTATGAATTATATGGCATTCAATTCTATGGGTTTTCCATTTCACTTTGAATGGTTTGCGAAAAATTCTGATGAGTCAATAGCTATCATACTATCGCACCATCTGAACTGGGGGCCATACTAGAAAACATGACGTGTGCAAACCAGGATGCCACGGTTTTGACCCATACCCACCTGGATGCAGATCCAAATGCATTCTGCAGGAATGTACAGAAAAAAAAACACCATTTCTGATTGGATTCTTTATCCATCCGTGATTTGATTGGGATGTGCAACCGACAAAACTGCAGCTTTGAATGGGGATTGTATAAGATGGACACCATGTCTTTTGTTGGTTGTATGCAATTACTACATCCCATTAGATGGACTCTTGAAAATGGGATGGACTCTTGATTAGGCCTCTTTATGATGTGTATTTTACTATCATGGCCCATGAGAATGGCGCTTCTTTGAGTTCCTTACATGAGAAGAGGAATCATATGATGGGGATCGTCACCACTAGATGGACAGATTAATCTGCAAATAAGGAACGATCTGGTTTGTTAGTTGGCGCATGAGCCTTTGTAGTCTTTTTTCTTGATCAGCCCCCGGCAACTTGTTCCATGCTAAACTAGAAAAACTGTCAGTCAGGGAACTTCAGCCTTGGAAGTAAAGCCACAGTTTTGTAGATTTATATATATAAATATACATAATATATATATATACATACATATTTCTACCTCTTTGAGGCGGAAGAGGTGAGTTGCAAAGCTACAAAACTCGCCATCTTCAAAGTTTATCCCGTGGCCCAAAGCCACCGTGTTTTGGCGCGGAGGATGCTGATCTTCCTGGAAGGTTTGCAATCTGCCCTGAAGAGGTTCCGATGCTTGGTGAGCTGATGGTTTAAAGCCCCCGAGAGGGGATGGTGGATGCTGAAGTTCCAAAAAACTCAAGGCTTCTGTGAGGTCAAGCTTGAAGGGTAGGTATGTCAGAAATGTCGGAAATGTGCGAAGGTGCGACTCTTGAAGATGATATCACCTCATCAACGAAGATCGATTGACCCAACAAAAATTTCAAAACATTTAACCCAACTTCACTGCTGTTCAAAAACGCACCGTTGACCAGGCAAAGACTGGCACAGGAAGAAGCCAAGATTGCGGAGCAACGCGAGAAGAGCAAGGAAAAGAAGGTGCACCAGCGACGCGACGATGCGCATGGAGTGAACTGGGGACTGCAGGATTTCATCCTTGGTGAAATACGCGAATTCACCATCCAAAGATTGGGTATTGATGAATTTTGATGAACCAAATTTGGGATGGAAATTATAAGTTGGAATACCCACATCAACATGCTGTATATCTATATCAGAATTCACTGGTTCACCCAAATCATAAACAGCCAAGTACTAGATACATATGTACACTATGCACATACATGATATGTGTATATACATACATAATATATACACATCATTTCATAGCTCTCGCCAGGCCAGCAAGAAGGGCAAGGGTGCCAAGGCCGCTGAAGAGGACGAGGACGCGCAAAATCCTTGGGAGGTTATAGGGAGGTCGTTTGGTGAATTCCGGAATTCGGAAAGCGCTGTTTTTTCCAGTTGTTCTCTGGGAAGTCAACCACTGGGTGGAGTTTTTTAATACTGAAATTGGCTTGGAACTTGAAGATTTCGTTTATTTATGGTTGATTGTTGGATTCGATTTCGATTGTTCATGGTTTAACGAACGACATTTGACAGAAGGGAAGACCGAAGGTGAACTGGACAGTGTCCAAGTGTCTCTGCCAGGAGAAGGCTGAGACTTCCATGGGAGGTGTGGGCCTCGAAGAGCGCGAAGCCGAGGTGCCGAGCGGCCAGGGTCTGTCGCAAATTGAGGTATATCTCCAAAGTATAGAACTTTAATGGGGAAAATATGGGAAACTGATTAACAGATGATCGATGATGACACAGGATCAAATTTGAGGCTACCCCATTTTCAAAGAAACCCACATACATGTAGATATGACAAGTGTTGTGCATGTAGTCACATATACTTATCCATTGAGACATGATGAAGCCAACAAACAATGACAACAATCCAGCTGCACAGGCCTTTGCCCAGATTGCCGAGACGGGACTGCTGTACAGCAACCGCTTGCTGGATCGGGTGAAGCCATTGTTGTTCGCATGCCTGCTGGACAAGGTGCCATGGGAGCCAAGGATGCTTTGGGAAAAAGCAACATTTTGTGTGGGTAAAAAGTAAGAAATCCAAGAAACCCAAGAAACTAGAGAAACCCAAGATTTTTGTGTTCAACAAGCCTGGCGGCAGGAGCTGCGGGGCTATCCCTTGATCCGTCGCGTGGGTGCCATCAGCCTTTGCAAATTCATGACGGCGCCTCTGGCATTGCGGAAGGGGAGGGGGGCGGTGATGGCAGGTACCTGGTACCCTGGTGTTGACCAATTTGTTTTGATCGCAGGAAACAATTGTATATGACTGTCAGTCCTAAACATCTAAAAGCTAATCAATAGGTTAGCGGATATCGGGGATGACAGAAGGTGGGGCACTGTTCAATTAATCTCAACCCGCGAGCATAATAAAGCCCCTGCCCTTTGCTTTGTGACCCCAACATGAATAGGTCCACCGCTATCCTCCTCAATTCCTCAAAAAATCGCACTCCTCGCTTAGGTGTCGAAACGCTTCTGCGAGGAAAATCTGCAGCTCCTTTTCTCAGTGCTCTTTCCAAAGAATGGCAAGGGCCAGTTGCAGGGCGCGACGCAGGTGGGGCATTCTGAGAGGTTTCCATCCACCAGATGGATTTGACGGGGATTGGAAAAAAAAGGTTTAGATGTGGCCAAAATGTCGGGGAAACTGGATGGTGGGGTTGTAACCAACCAGTGACAAGGGTGATCATGGGGTTAAGCAACAAAATATGGCTCAGTTGATGACTAAGGAAGAGAGATTTGATGAACTCTACCTAGTGAAGGCTTGAAGGCTCATGTTCGTGAAGCAAAAGTGACTGGGATTTTGGCTGTCAGGAGCATATCAGCAGATGTTTTAAGTGGTTTGATACAGCTTCAATAGTATCGGATTTCAACATTTGGATTTCTCCATTTCTACCTTTCCAGAATTGGTCTAAAGGAAAATTTGCAGGGGTAAAAGCCATGCTTCCTGTAGATTTTGCCTCTAACCAATACATTGATACCTGGGATGATGATGATGATGATGATGATGATGCTGATGATGATGATGATGATGATGATGATGGACCAATCACTTTCATCTTCTGCTAGGAAGCCATTGCCGAAGGAGGACTTCTGGAGGACTGGCCTTGCGTGGCCATCTTGCCACTCCATTTCCTGCCACAGTTTTTCAGACAGTATGCCTCAAGATTGTCTCTCGTAGCCTTGTATGTTAAACACCCATAGCATGGAAGGTACCCAAGATGCCTCAAAACTGTCCTTGTAAATAGATACCTCAAATTGACATTTCTAACCCTGTATGTTGGCAACCTACAGCGTGGGAGGTCCCCAAGATGCACCAAAATTGTCATTTGTAGCCTTGTATGTTGGCAACCTACAGTGCAGGTGGTCGCCAAGATGCATCAAAATTGTCATTTGTAGCCCTGGTATGTTGGCAACCGACAGCGTGGGAAGTCCCCAAGATGCTTCAAATTCTCCTTTGTAGCCCTGTATGTTGGCAACCTACAGTGTGGGAGGTCCCAAGATGCATCAAAATTGTCCTTTGTAGCCCTGTATGTTGACAATCTACAGCGTAAAAGGTCGCCAAGATGCATCAAAATTGTCCTTTGTAGCCTTGTATGTTGGCAACCAACAGCGTAAAAGGTCGCCAAGATGCATCAAAATTGTCCTTTTTAGCCCTGTATGTTGGCAACCTACAGCGTAAAAGGTCCCCAAGATGCATCAAAATTGTCCTTTGTAGCCCTGTACGTTGGCAACCTACAGCGTAAAATGTTGTCAAGATGCATCAAAACTGTCCTTTATAGCCCTGTATGTTGGCAACCTGAAGCGTAAAAGGTCCCCAAGATGCATCAAAATTGTCCTTTGTAGCCCTGTATGTTGGCAACCTACAGCGTAAAAGGNGCCCTGTATGTTGGCAACCTGAAGCGTAAAAGGTCCCCAAGATGCATCAAAATTGTCCTTTGTAGCCCTGTATGTTGGCAACCTACAGCGTAAAAGGTCGCCAAGATGCATCAAAATTGTCCTTTGCAGCCCTGTATGTTGGCAACCTACAGCGTAAAAGGTCGCCAAGATGCATCAAAATTGTTCTTTGTAGCCCTGTATGTTGGCAACCTACAGCGTAAAAGGTCGCCAAGATGCAGCAAAATTGTCCTTTGTAGCCTTGTATGTTGGCAAGCAACAGCACAAAAGGTCGCCAAGATGCATCAAAATTGTCCTTTGTAGCCCTGTATGTTGGCAACCTACAGCATAAAAGGTCCCCAAGATGCATCAAAATTGTCCTTTGTAGTCCTGTATGTTGGCAACCTACAGCATAAAAGTTCGCCAAGATGCATCAAAATTGTCATTTGTAGCCCTGTATGTTGGCAACCTACAGCGAAAAAGTGTCCTTTGTAGCCCTGCATGTTGGCAACCTACAGTGTAAAAGGTCGCCAAGATGCATCAAAATTGTCCTTTGTAGCCCTGTATGTTGGCAACCTACAGCGTAAAAGGTCCCCAAGATGCANTGGCAACCTACAGTGTAAAAGGTCGCCAAGATGCATCAAAATTGTCCTTTGTAGCCCTGTATGTTGGCAACCTACAGCGTAAAAGGTCCCCAAGATGCACCAAAATTGTCCTTTGTAGCCCTGTATGTTGGCAACCTACAGTGCAGGTGGTCGCCAAGATGCATCAAAATTGTCCTTTGTAGCCCTGTATGTTGGCAACNCAGCGTAAAAGGTCGCCAAGATGCATCAAAATTGTCCTTTGTAGCCCTGTATGTTGGCAACCTACAGCATAAAAGGTCCCCAAGATGCATCAAACTTGTCCTTTGTAGCCCTGTATGTTGGCAACCTACAGTGCAGGTGGTCGCCAAGATGCATCAAAATTGGCCTTTGTAGCCCTGTATGTTGGCAACCTACAGCGTAAAAGGTCGCCAAGATGCATCAAAATTGTCCTTTGTAGCCCTGTACGTTGGCAACCTACAGCGTAAAAGGTTGTCAAGATGCATCAAAACTGTCCTTTATAGCCCTGTATGTTGGCAACCTGAAGCGTGAAAGGTCGCCAAGATGCATCAAAATTGTCCTTTGTAGCCCTGTATGTTGGCAACCTACAGTGCAGGTGGTCGCCAAGATGCATCAAAATTGTCCTTTGTAGCCCTGTATGTTGGCAACNCAGTGCAGGTGGTCGCCAAGATGCATCAAAATTGTCCTTTGTAGCCCTGTATGTTGGCAACCTACAGCGTAAAAGGTCGCCAAGATGCATCAAAATTGTTCTTTGTAGCCCTGTATGTTGGCAACCAACAGCGTAAGATGCATCAAAATTGTCCTTTGTAGCCCTGTATGTTGGCAACCTACAGGGCAAGAGGTCGCCAAGATGCAGCAAAATTGTTCTTTGTAGCCTTGTATGTTGGCAAGCAACAGCACAAAAGGTCGCCAAGATGCAGCAAAATTGTCCTTTGTAGTCCTGTATGTTGGCAACCTACAGCGTAAAAGGTCGCCAAGATGCACCAAAATTGTCCCTTGTAGCCCTGTATGTTGGCAACCTACAGCGTAAAAGGTCGCCAAGATGCATCAAAATTGTTCTTTGTAGCCCATGTTGGCAACCTACAGCGTAAAAGGTCGCCAAGATGCATCAAAATTGTCCTTTGTAGCCCTGTATGTTGGCAACCTACAGCGTAAAAGGTCGCCAAGATGCATCAAAATTGTCCTTTGTAGCCCTGTATGTTGGCAACCTACAGCGTAAAAGGTCCCCAAGATGCATCAAAATTGTCCTTTGTAGCCCTGTATGTTGGCAACCTACAGCATAAAAGGTCCCCAAGATGCATCAAAATTGTCCTTTGTAGCCCTGTATGTTGGCAACCTACAGCATAAAAGGTTGCCAAGATGCATCAAAATTGTCATTTGTAGCCCTGTATGTTGGCAACCTACAGCATAAAAGGTTGCCAAGATGCATCAAAATTGTCCTTTGTAGCCCTGTACGTTGGCAACTTGCTGGAGGGTTACGGGGTTGAGTTGCTGAGTACTTGTGTGGGAAACCCAATTAAATGCTTGGGTGTGTGGGCAACATGGAGCCGAACTAACATATTCAACATTTCAACTCTTTTTGATAGCAAACAAAGAAGTAGTTTTGCGGTTCGCTCCCATAAATTTACGGTTTGGTTCCTGCGATTCGTTTTCACTTAACGGTTCCATAACTACCCGGTTCGTTTCGGTTCGTGTTTGCCGATTCAGTTCAGTTTGTGGGCTCACTGCCAAGTTGGCAACCTACAGTGTGGGAGGTCCCAAGATCCCAACTGGAAATCTCCCAACTCCAGGACTTGACGCTCCGCCAGTCGCTGCTGGTGGCCGTGGGAGATCTGCTCTTCCGCCATCCCAATGTGGTTGAACCCTGGTGGGGCGGCCTGGGCTGATGGAGCTGAAGGTCAGGATGTACATACCAAAAAATCATCGGGAAATCCAATGCAAAGCTCATTTCATGAGTTTTGCAATGTTGGTTCTAGTGGGGCTTGAACCCCACTTGCAATTTGACATTTGGCCATGTTGCTTGGAGATAGCCTCATGGTGTTGCTTGTCCACAATTGAAATCTAATATGGAACCGAAGCACTGTTATTTCCATCTTCAAATGCCATCATTTGGGATTCCTCCCGCAACATGTGTTGGCAAACCCTCATGTTCGTTGGTTCACCACCCATTTTGTGTTGCTTGAAGTTTTTATCACCCCGTGTTTTGTTCGTGACACTAGCTCTTTGTGGTTACTGTAAATCGCCATTTCCGGTGGTTAAACCATAGTGAAACCCAGATATTTCTGGCTGAAGTCCAGCTGGATGTCCTCCCCCTGCAACCACAGGACGGGCCGCCTCTACAGTACGCTGAGCACGGCCGACGCCAGCGGCAACGCCGTGGATTTGCGCTTGACGGCGCTGCTGGTGTTGACGCGCCTTGGTGACCGAGGATCCCTGCAGGATGGTGGTTGTGGTTTCCAAAATAAATGGTGGTTTCCATAAATGGGGGTACCCAAAAATGGATGGTTTATAATGGAAATCCCAAACAAAAATGGATGATTTGGGGGTACCCCTATTTTAGGAAACCTCCAAATGGTGGGGGGTTCACTATTGACCATTATTCACCGACCAGTGCCATGGTGCCATGTTTTTCATCTTCGCAAACACATGGCAGTTTTCTTCAGAGGCACCTGGTGCTGAACGACATGATGAAACCACGGCCTGTGCTCCTGATCCGAGCCTTGTGGCTGACAGCATGTGTCTCGGTGGAAAATGATGCTTGGGTGATGAGATTCCAATGACCTAGGCACCTAGTGTGGCTCAACGATGCTCAACGAATCTCTACCCCGTCGACAAGATTTCAGAAACGCTGCGCTTCTATTACATCAAGTTGAACCAATTTCTGGACAAGACCCGTAAAAACGACGACAACCAATCTCTACAATATTTGGAATATAAATGAATATAAATCCACTTTCAGGCCATTCTTCTAATTCATCCCGTGAGGCAACCACGAGGCCACCGCCCGTGTGGCGCGGATCCTCTTCCAGGCCAGGGTTTTTCCATGGAAAGATGGAGGATGACTAGCACTAATGTCGCAAGAATTGAAAGAGGAAATGCAACAAATATGATGAACAAATGGATACAACAAATATCTTATTCTTTATGAACTTGAAATAGTGGGTCAAGATAATACCCGGAATGCAAAGGGAATTTGTTGCCCATCGATGCTCAGTGTTGACTGACGCCATTCTTCGTTTTGGGTGCAAGCCTGAGGCCCAATAAAACCGAACATCTTCATCTAGTGGGTTAAACAGTTGATGATTCTCATTTTTTGCAGGTTTTACCCCTACAACATTCCTTCTTTACCTCCGTTTTTATCTGATTCTATCCCATTTTACCACCAAAAAATGTGTTTTTTCCCCATGATCGCCCCCTAGTATCCGCAGCTCTTGAACCCATCTATTTTTTCGCACCTTGTAGGAACTTGCGAAACGCTCCACCAACGTGGTCTACAACTTGTTGCCAGAGATTGTGGCGCGTCTGCCGGAGCACGTGGAAGATGGCGTGGAAGGTGGTGCTGTGGCGCGGGTGCAGTACATCATGCAGTTCGTGGAGAAGGAGAAAACGGGAAAAAATTGATGACATTGATGTCATGAAACCAACTATGAATGGGAATATTTCACAAGGATATATCACTAGCAATGTGGTATTTGGGTCGGGACATGGGAGGATGATTGTAAGTAGAGTCATGAACTGACGGCCACAAATGAAGGGGATAACTGGTACAATAGGTGGTTTGGTATGAGGATATTCAACACCAGAGATTTAACTAACATGGGGAGTTTCCACTGCCAGATTAGATGAGCAGAGGGCAATCCCACAGGAGAAACACATCGAGGGTCTCATTGAGAAATTCACCTTGCGGCTGGAGCAATGCGCCAGTGGTGCCGGAGGGGAAGTAGCTGCTGAGGTGCGGGCCAAAATGCTTGCGAAACAAAGTTGATTCACTGGTTCAAGGGAAAATCTTAACCGGAAACCATGGGTTTCCCCATGATTGACATAGGGGGTTTCTTGTACTTTTCTCTTAAAAGCAATCCATCCAGTTTTTCACCTTCTTCTTGCAGCGTTGAAACGAAAGGGCACACGCTTCTAAATGGGGCATAGCCAGGCAGCCACCCAAGAGGAGGGTGAAGGAAAGACAGCCAAAGTGGAGGAGCTTTGGTGGCTGTGGGCCTGACTTTTTTCAATTTCCCCAGTTACTTTCATCAAGACGGGCAGACAAAAGAAACCAATGTAAGGAATCTCGCGGTGGTTGGATGATCTTACATTATGTGAGTTGGACCATGGCACGCATATTGATTGGACGTCACACCATTTGTTCCTGACAGTTTTTTTCTATGTTCGTTGGTCCTGAAATAACTGGATTCTTCAGTGGATCATTAGCATGGCGCCATTGAAGGACACCGTGTCTTGCTTAGCACATGCCTTGGGCGCCATGAACTATTCGGACCGATGCATTCTCCGGCTGCACGATGTGGTGGTGACTCGCAAGGTGGGACGGAGGTCAAGTGGAAGCGCCATCAAGGTTGACCATTCAACATGCAGACCCTCCAATCCTGATGGTTTCAGATATGTACATGTTTTTCCATCATCCTTCAAAGTGGGATGACCGTTCCAATTTTCACATTTCTGGGATACATAGGTTGCTGACCTTTTGGATGTGGTCACCATGGCGGCCAGGCCTTGAATTTGGCCCTGTCCTACTACCCTGTGGCCCGTGAGTGCTTGCTGGCCGTAGTGGACCCTGAGCAGAAGGGTTGGCTGAGACGGGGCCCTAAAAACCATCGGCTACCAATGGCAATGTTTGAAGCGTTCCAACCCTTTCCTAGATGAAACCCAATCAATGATGGTGTAACAGCTGCTTTCTGTGGTTGAGGCTGGGATTCGGGGTTCCGGCCGACAATTTAGCATGCAACATGATTGCAACGGCTTTGAATTCCAGAGAGCCTCCAAAGAACAGATGACCTTGCTGCAAACATCTTGGCCCAAGAAAAAGATTCCTCACCACTTGTTCTTATTTGGGAATATTTATCCACTTAGTTTCTGAACAAAGCCAACCTCATGTTCCGTTTGTGTCATACATGGCATCGCGCAAGAATTGAGGACCTCCTTGAAAATCGCAGATTTTCTGGTGATATATAGCCAACAGCTGCACCGAATCAGTGTACTTTTACCAGTCCACCACGGGTTCCGGGTTCAAGGACCAATGATTCCAATAGTAAAGTTAATAGTAAGCCTAATAATATACATCATACAATAGTAACAACACACAACAACATACAAGTGAGTACAACAACATACATTGACATACAGCAACAATAACTACAATTATAATAAGAATGAACAATACCAATAGTAATGCTAGCAATACTAAGATTGGTAGTAATAGTAGTACCAATTCAACACAAACAATGATCGGAAATGATTTTTAACAGTCAATAGCACTTACTAGTAATTGATAGTAATTGATAGTAGTTGATAACAGTATATAACAGTTAATGGTAAGGATTTTAGTAAGTATAATGCTACTTCTCATGATACTGCAATAGTTATAACTATTAATGATAGTGATAATCAAAGTAGTAGTGACCAATGAAAATAAAAATCATAACAGCAATAATACTGCTACTGCTGTGACTACCACTACCACCAATAAAAATAATAACAACAATCATACTACTAATAATAACAATAATCATAATTAATGATAATGACAAGAATGATAGGACTGATATTGTACAGTAATCATCACAATAATAGTAGTCATAGTCAGAATTCATCAACCCCCAGAGAGTTCCACTCTCCAAATTTTTCAGAGTTTTAGCTCAGGAGAAGGCGCGCAAGCCCCGCGGAAAGGGCGAGGACGGCGACGCCAAGACTGCGGCCGCCGCAGCGCCTGCGGAAGGCGAAGGCAAGGCCAGTGGCGCAGCACAAGCGGCGCTGGATGCCATGGAACAGCTTGTGAACACCTTGGCACATGGCAAGGAGGAGAAAGTTGGGCAGTTTGATTTCAATAGTAGCCATCAATGGCTACTTCAAGAGGGAAAATGACGATGAACCATCAAATTCTGGAGTACTCTATTTTCAGACAAACCCATAGCAATGGATTGGTTTAAGGCAAAAACTTCACCAGGAACCCTGGATTGTCCCATCAAAAATGGGGAGTTCTTGTAAATTTTCCCTTAAACAAATCCATTGAAAGCAATGTGGACACATGGCTAAATATGGTGATTGATGTGAATGTTCAGATGTTTGACATGAATAGGATATTATGATATTATGCATATAAACATGTATTGTAAACATGTATTATATGCATATCATGGTATCGGTATGGCATTGAATTTGGGTAGTTACCACTTTCACCAATCTGGTGCCAGGAGATGGAGATCCCGGCCACGGCTCCGGTTCCTGCCACGGCGCAGCGCAAGAACGACGCCGCGAAGCGCAAAAACGCGGAGGCCGAGGAACCTGGATTTGAGGACGGGTGCAATGGAGTTACCTTATAGATCCCTATAGTTTTTCAAAAGTAGCTATGGGAAATGACCATTTTGAATAGGAAAATCAGAAAAGACATCATAAATGATTATAAATGGACCATTTTCCATAGCTATGTTAAATAACCAGATGGTACAGCTGGTGCTGAGAATTTTGGACTCTATAACTTTGTTGGTTTAAGTATAAAATGCGGAAACTATACTATGTCCTACAGATGCTGTGATTTTTGGGTCAAAGGAATGATGGTAATTACTTGTAGGTAGAAAGGCAAATGATTCAGGAATTTCTTTGTTGAAACATCAAGTCGACACTTATTCTAAAAGTAGCTGCAGACCTGGCCTGAGTTGGGTGAGTTTTTACCATGCCTCCAGGAGGAAAAGAAACCCCGCAAAGGCAAGGGCCGAGGCCGAGGCCGTGCCGACAAGGAGCTGTCTCAACTGTTGACCTTGGCATCACGATCCTCAAAGTCCCAGCAGACATCAAATGATCTTTTATTTAAAGGGAGTTTCAATGGGTTCCCGAATCTGTTTGGAACCTCCTCCAGTCGTTGTTTTTCATACTTGTTTTCCGCCAGTGTTTCGTTCTTTTGGGTTTCACATCAATTTCTATCCGAGTCTATCCCAAATTTTCCGCCAGGAGAATGGACAGCCGAATGGCGCCAAGAACGAGGCGGTGGCCGAAAAGCCGGTGGCAGAGAAGCCCAAAGGCCGAAAGCGCCGCGTTTCTTGGTTCCTTTGGTCGGCCTTGGGTTCGTGGGTTGATGGTTGATGCTGCAGCTGACCACATAGCTGGATGGCGGGATATATCCATTGGGAATGATTCAAGGGTCTCCTTGATGAGGCAGCGTGGAGGATCCATGAAAGCACTCCATGAAAATACCGATACCAACAACAAAGAATGCCTATGACTGAGGGCTCATCGGTGGTTTCATTAGTTTGGTTTCCATGATTGCTTGTCAACATGACCATCGACCGGAATCGACCTTCAGAATTCGTTGATCCTTCAGGACGAATCTCACCATACATCAGGTCTTCCAGGAATTCCAGATGTTTGTCACCTCCACACATGACGGCTCCTAAAACAACACCCTTGAAGCAATCCATCAGGCTCTCCAGCGGGGGGTACCTGAGGTAAAGGCCGACCAGGATGATGATGATTATGAATAGAGAAATCCATCTTGCCTAAAAAGGCATTGAATCCCAAGAAGGTCGGGAGAATTTCCCACCGGCGACTAGCAATGATATGAACAAACTACATGAAAGAGCAATTTAGATACATGCTACACGGCTGGTGCCAGAGAAACATGTTTTTCTGAAGTGCAATAGGAGATATGCAGAGATGTCTCAACTAGAGTTTGCGTCGCAACTTCGGAAGAAGTCTAACTTGGGGTGGGGAATCCGCGTCTGAACGGCAACACAACCGTCCCACACATGGCAACCCGTGGCAACATATGGCAACCACAACATGCCTTCGGATCCCACCCCTGCGACATTTGATGCACCAATTTGCGACCCGGGCAGCTGGCTCGGTGCAGTTTCTTGGCGCGGTGAACACCGCTCCTAGTTGTGTAGTTTAAGTTGTAGCGGCAGTGGCGGTTGAGGAATGGAAATGGGGACCCCACGGCTACCATAACCAAAAGGGCTATGAACATTTGCCTTGGCAATAGGAAATCCTGAATTTCAACAGGTAATCAAACATTTGCAACTGCTGAAATGTCAATTGCGATCTTACCAGGGAAGAGACCAAGCAGTGAAACGATGAACACCACACTTCAACAATCCCTCCAGGGCTGAGTTGGGGAACAATCCCTCCAGGGCTGAGTTGGGGATGCTATATTCTCGCAATCAGGGCATGACAGACTGCTCTTTGAGGGCAGTTACCTTCACTACCCATGCTTAAGAACTCCTCGCAAGCTGACCCTCGCAATTGCCGTTCAAATTCGTTCGTCTCGCACACCACGATGAATATGGACTGTGCAGCTTGCCGTGGCTTGGAAGTGAGCAGATTCTGGAATTTTGGCCAGATTCCCAAACTCCAGTTTTTGAGGCCGATGCAGCTGTTGGTACTTGATTTTAATTTCATCTAAGATACTTCCCCTTTGGGAAAAGTTCGTAATGCCATGGTCTCACAGTCGGCAACTGACTGCTGGGGGTGAGTCAGAGTTTATTCACGCCAGTTTAGGGGTGCGGAGCCGTGCGGATGCAAAAAGAGGCAGTACCTGGTATCATGGGGAGCATTCGGGCGTGCCCCCGGGAAATCCTTCATAGATGACCTGATAGCAAAAATGACTAGGGGCCTTGGTGTGTTGGGGTCCTTGATTTTGACCAGCCTTTTTTTCATTTTTTCCACTCTGTTCATCCCCGTCCTTTTTTGGGGTGTCGAGCCAATCACCGAGATTCACTGAGTACCCGAATCCTCCCACATGGTCCGTTTCTTGAAACCAACAGGTATTGCAAGCCACGTTCTGGCCCGGTGTTTGCGACTAAAATTGCACTTGCAACCTCAATATCTTCTGATGACTGTCTTGATGTTCCATGGCCGGCCCATGACCTCAGCTTTGGAGACTTGCCAATGAGAACGCAAGATACATAGACTGGTGGGCCTAGTGGGTGACCTCCACCCTTTCTTTGTTCTAAATTCACGCCATTTTTCTTGGTGACGAGGCCTAGAGACTGAAGCCTTAGCATGACCGGTCTGAAAGGAAGATGCCAAATGGATAGTGCCCAGGTTCTTTCATTGGAAAAACATGTCATTTAAGTGGCGGGGGGGGGGTCAACCCCCCCATCATCAGTCAGATGCCATGGCGTTGCCGGGTCACCCTGTGGCCTCCTGGCCCCCTGCGCTGCAGCTGTTGCTGCTGGGCGTTGCGTTGACGCTGCTGTCGCTGTTGAAACGCTTGATCTTTGGCCGAGGCCACCGGGGGAAATGGGGGGCCCCCCAGGTCAACCCGCGACCAGCTTCAACATCCAACACCAACCTGAAACGATCTGCAATTTGGGATTCTCAGATCGATTTCATTGAATTTAGTGGGAAATCCACCAGGTTGACCGCAGTCTGTCAGGACGCAAATCATGGCCTTCTGGCATGCTGATGCTTGCAGTTAAGCAATGTGATCCAAGAATCCAGGTTGTTTCTACCCCGGTGATCTCAGATCAAGGGTAAAATCCTACAGCCCAGGCAGTGCACCATTTCGAGTCATTGACACCCAGGTGCCATTGATCTTGGGGTGTGCTTCGCAAAATTAGCACAATTGAAGAGCTGGAAACCTGATAATCAGGTTTTCTTCAGTTTCTTCATCATTTTTTTCCACAATTCTATGAAGTTCTATCTGAATCCACACATTATGTATAAATTGGGTGGTCCGTCAGTGGGTCAGCTGTGGGTGAAATCCAAGTCGCTGAGGGCTCTTGGTTGGGAGGTTAGATCCAACGTTTCAATGTGAGATAGAAGCCATTCCTTGCAGAACTCAGATCGGAAGAGATCTGGAAAATTAGATTCAATGACACATCAATTGATCTTATTGATGATGAACTGGATATTGAACAGTTTCCAAAGACTCACAGAAAGCTATCATTTACAGAATCGGCAGGACAGAGGGAAGGCCCTGGTGGCTGCCAGATCCTTTCGATGCCTGGCTGCAGTGGTTACGCCCTGGAAATCTCTTATATGGCCGGCTGGAAATCCGCAATTTTCCGATGAATTTACGATGTTTGCCAAGCAAAATTGGTGGTTCATGTTTATTTCTAGAATTTTCTACAACATTTTCTCACCAAACATGGAGATTTGTTTTAATTTCTAGGTGATTTCCCAAAAGGACACAGGCATAGGAACTTCACATTGATCCAACCGAGGAGCCGGTGAGGTCATCTTCACAGAGAAGGCTGGGTAGTTTCTGATGAGTCTATGAGGAATTGGGGTACCAAAGTTTGAGATTGCGGATATTGAGGTTACCGGGGATCAGTTTTGGGTGTGGCAGGACCATGATTGAAATGGCATGAAATGGCGATCTAATTTAATGGTCATTTTACCACCACAAAACTAGTCATTTCCGTCCTCAACTCATTGAATGTCCATTATGACTTCGCTTTGCCAGATTGAGGTTTCAAGTCACACCGACTGAAATCTCCTTGGCGCTATCTTCTATGTTTCAGGTCCTGATAATCCAACATGGCAACTGGCAAAACAGATGCTTCTCCCATGCTTCTCCAATAGTTTCCCAGTAAAACGCTGGAATCTTTGAGGTATCTGGAGGTGATGTCCTAGATTTTTTGGTGATGTCTTTCTTTTCCCATTGGTGAATCTGGCGAATTTATGGTGAATCCAGCATTTTCTCAGGCGCTGCTGTCCATCCCCGTGGGTTCTCAAATCCTGGCTCCGCTGGGGTTCCTGGCCCCGAGCCTGGCGACACGGCTGCTGAAACTGCACGGACATGAGAAGCTCAGTGGGGAAGCGAGGAAGGCAGCGGATCTGCTGGGAAAATGATGGGAAAATGATGGGATCCATGTTTTGGGATTTATTTTGGAGAACATCTGCCTGAAAAGAATGGAACACCTGGGGTTGGTATGGAGAAATTGAATGAACATTGAATGAACATGATGGTTGTTGAATACTGATCTTAGGGACCCTGCGTCTCATTTCTCATACATTTTCGAAAAAACTGTGTTTGACTCGGTGGGTTGCAAAGCTTGGAGTTTTCTGGCCAATATGACCAGGTCTTTGGAGAGTATGGCGAGCATTTGGTGGATCAGATGGTATCTTGGAAATGGCGACGGTGATGGCGTTTAAATATCTGTTGGAAGATAGGCTTTTTACTCCAATAGAATAAATGAGGAGCTTTAAAAAACGAAAGGGAAGGGGATTTTAAGGAACGACACATGATTCTTGAAAGCGTTGATCCTGTAAGCTTGGATGGCTTGGGAGATCAAATTGGTGGCACTATGGTTACCATGCTTTTAAGTCATGCGCCTATGGTCGTTCAAAATTTCGCTCACTTGTAGCTCACGCCGCACACACCCGATTGTTCTGGTTTGCATGCACTGAACATGGTGAGCAAATAGACCACGGTTTTGCTCTTTCTTCTGAAATCCTAAGTTTGATGCATAAAAGTATTGGCAGCGACAGTTGCACATGGAAAACCTATGGGTGGGATCCTTAGGGATCTATTAGAAATGAATTGGGTATGACTTCAAACATCTTCTGATTCTTCCCTGTTTTCCATCCCCATTGGAATCCTGATATTGGGATACTGATGCCAATACTAATCTACACATAGGCAAAAACAACAATCCTCAACACACAACCAGACTTGGATACACAATTAATAGAGATTCACTGGAAAATGGTCCATTCATAGATGATTTACCTATGATTTAAATGATACACAATTCTTAACTAAATCACATTGCTATGTTCAACTCCCAGAGGGTATCACTTGTAACCCACTGCATGAGATATCCCCAGCTATGGGCCGATTCTCAGGAGGCAACGGGGCTTTGGAGTGCGCAGCGCGCGCGGACAGATGCGGCCAGGGTCTGGAAACTGCTGGGCGTTTGGGAAGCCAACAAGTTCCTTGCAAAGGCACTGGGCGTCATTTCCCTTCCGTACCCTGTGGTTATTTAGCATAGCTATGGAGAATCACTCTGTTAGTTTAGTAGGTGAATCATCATAAATCATCTATAAATGAGCCATTTTCCAGAGCTATGTTAAAGAAGCAGAGGGTAACCGAAGTTGGCAACAGGAAATCCGCTTTCTTTGGAAAATGTCAGGCAAAATGGGTGATGGTGTTCTTTTTTCCTCAAACATTCAGCCGGGGACAGAAATTGTACACCCTGCCATGAAGGAAAAGCACTGTGAGTTTCCACTTGAGTTGGCACACCAGCTACATGAGCATCCCCAAGGGCAAGTAATCAGCTTGAACCAGCTTGAACCAGCGACGACCAAGAAGTGTCCATGGGTTTTACAAGTGAACATTTTCAACCTGGAGACCACCTCCAAGGATGATCCACAGCCAAGGCTTTCCTTCACCAACTCCTCTGGCCGCTCGGAACAGTGTGTCTTCGAGCAAATCAGCAGGCATCAAGGAGGTGGTTACCGGGTAGCCGGAGGCGACTCAAATTCGTGGTATTTGTAGGTACCAGCTGAAAATGGGAATATCATCAGTAAAAATGGGTGATATAACTGATATCACCAATCATTGGCTGGTGCCATTGGCTGGTGGTTTCAAATATGTGTAACCTGTTCCATCCTTTCTAGCAAAAAAACATGTCAGAGCTTGGTGGGGGCGTCTGATTTTTGTTGGTGAAACCATGTAGCCTCATCTGGTACTTAGTTTTGAAACCATAGTGCGCTGGTGTCATTCAACGAACATGGAATCTGGAATGGTCTGTCAAAGCAGCTACAGTTTGGCTGGTTTCGCTTTGCTTGAACTTGAACTAGCATCATTCGAGATTTATCACGATGGATCATGAGACTATGATTTCAAAAGTTGTTTTAGCCATCCGAAAGCAGATAGGTTAGCCATCATCATGTTGCATTGTGAATGATACTGCAATCACCACGAGTTGGTACATCATTTGGATACCACTTTAAAGTGGTATCACCTGGTTTGGGCTCCCCTGTTGTCACCTTGGTGACCGAGCAGGTTGAACCATTCCTGTGAGCCCAACGTGCGGCTCCTGCCTGGTGCTTCTGGAGAACTGCAGATGATGGCAGCTGGGGGCATCTTGCGGGGCGAGGAGCGCAGTTGGGCCTGGGGGCCTGGAGGATTCGCAGATGACCTGACCTCACAATAGTCATGGGGATTTCTTAAGTCATGGGGGATCCCCAAATCACCATAGGTTTCAATGCTAATGTGATATATTTGAGTGATGTTTAATATATTCCTAGTGTTAAAAAAACTCTAGTGAGACTGATCATGAATGATCCAGATACCTGGAGTAGGTGGCAAAAATTGAAGTCCCAAAACTTGCCAACTTTGGTCTGTTTCCATCCATGAAACCTCTGAGGAGCTGTGTATCTGCTATCCAGAAACTTGGATTTGCTTCATCCCTGTGGGTGGGCCAAATTGATGCACTGGACACTATGGAAGGTCATTTTTCCTATCCGTTGTGTAGCAGTTCTGGCCTCGTGGTCCCATTGAAATAGATTCCTATGTTCACCCAGCCCCAGCAAATGTTCCTCTTGAAACATTGCATCTTGATTCCGGATATCAAGAAAGGCTACGCTTCCACCCCTTCATTCTTGAGGAGTGACCAAAGTGGCCAACTAGGTCTGAACAGAAGTCATTCGCTGATTGTTGGGTTGTATTACTTCTTTCAGCCCAGAATTGTGAAACGAAATTGGTCAACGAACTGCGCGGTGATGCTGGGTCATGCCCTCACTATCCCCCATCAGTGCCATAATCCCATTTTCTGTCATGTTCCTTTTTTGCCGGCTCAATTGTGGGGATTTTGTTTGGGTAAAATCCCCACAATTGTGCTTTGTCCCCCAACTGTTGTTGATTGATTTCGAGCAATTGTTGCTGCATTTCCAGTGTTGTGTCTCCAAATCTTCATCCTTACTATTTATCCTCAATTGTTTGTGGTTTTGTAGAAAAATCCATCTTCGTGTCAGCTTACCCAAAATTTTGAAAGGAACCTAGGACTCCCCTATTCTTGAAGGTAGTAGCTATTTTTCTCTGCAAATCTCCCCTTAAACCAATCCATGGAATTCCCATTACATCCCCATTCTTGGGATGTATACAAAGGTGTGTATACATATATAGATATATATCCCCAATTTAGTTTTCTGTTTGACCCATTTTTCATCACACCCAAACATCCCCAAAAAATCCAGGAACGCAACATCCTTCCGATGCTTCACTTCCTACTGGCTCCCACTTCTTGGCGTCGCACATCTCTGGCTGCGGGCTGGCAGTTCTGCTGCCGCTGCCCGCGTTGCGGCAGCGACACGGCACCGGAGGCGTGCGATGTGTCGCGGTTGATGATCATTTAATGGTGGCTTACTCTCTGGTAAACTAACATAACTATGGAAAATCACTATTTTTTCTATGGGAAAATCAACTATTTCTATGGCCATTTTCAATAGCTATGTTAGTTTACCAGAGGGTAATGGGATTTTAATGGTGGTGTAATGGATTACAATGGGATAAAATCGGAGATCATGAAATTTGAAAGGAACATCCCATCCCACTTAATATTAAAGACCCCCATTGCATGGTCCCTTAAAGATGTGTAATTCCCCCTGGTATTCCCCATGGTTTCTGTGGGGTGTTTGGTGTCAGTGGGATGGCATTTTTCTTTGCCTACCATCTTGGGATAGTTTTTGCAACCCATAAAAACGGTGATTTGGGGGAGGGTTTATTGGTGGCTTTACCACATGACCATTTTACATTGCGAGATTTCCTATATTATGAGTGTATAATCAGGTACAGTGGCTGGGGATATTTATATGTATTTATATATGAATACAATCCCTTCCCCCCAAGTGGAAATATTTGGGATATCTAACCCACAATATTTAATAGATATTTGTACAATGGGTTGAAAGTTGAAATTCATTGAGTTTTAAATCCATTTCTGGATTTAGTAGAACAGAGTGATCCAGTCCCGCCAGATATTAAAGGCCCCCCAGACACCATGGTGGATGTAGTGGAGTGTCCTATGAACGCTGGATGGGATCACAACCAACAGGATTAGGTATTTAATGAGTTGACATCCATCATTGATATGGGGGATTTTACCATCAAACATGAGGATGCAATTTATCAATGGGGATGAACCCCTCAACGTTGATGCACTGCTGCTCTTCATCCGGAACCCCCTTCTTGTGGGACCTCAAAATCAACAGATGAAATCATGAGAGAAAAAAAGTCTACAAAGGGGGTGATTGTCCTCTGCCAGGTTGGATTAAATCATGACAAACCACATTGTTAAGTATGACGAGGCTAGCCATACTAAGGAAGGCTAGTAGATGCTATGCCCCAATTCATTAGGTTTGGCTTAACCCTCGACCAATGGCTGCAAAAAGTCCTTGATTCTGTTTTCAAGTGGGTCGAAATGGGATACCCAAAAAATGGGATGCTTGATACACGGCTGTTAGGTGGCTGCGCGCGAAGAGCAGTTGGAGGAGGTTGAGACATTTGCCATGGGACAGCCACGAAATGAACAGTTGAAGATCTGAGTCAAATTTGAAGTATTGGTGGTTGAACATGGCTAGCTGAGCTCTCTATGAATGGATGTTTCTAGCTGGGAATATCATTGATAAGTAGGAGGATTTTCCATTGCCATGTTTGATTGCCAGAGGGTAGGAGGTTGTGGCTTAAGAATATGAAGGATGCAGAGATTCGTTTTCAAAAAAACTCGGACTCAGATTCAAAAATACAAGAGGTGGCACTGGAGAATGGCTTCCAGATGAACATCATCACGCGGTGCAACAGTTTTAGACAGTGATCTACACGTTGAAGAAGCAGAGTGCAGTGGAATCCGAGTCCAACTTAAGCCAACTAGATGTTTAAATCCTATTATTTTCCCATGATTATCCCATTAAATAATTTGGTCAATTGAAGCTGCCAGGAGGCACGGGCTTTAGTACGGGCCTCGGAATCAGAGACTGGTGGACACAGTTGGTCCAACTTCAAAGTGTAAACTGCTAACATCTTTGGCTGGATTGGGGCTTCCTCAATTCTCAAGAAATCACTTGGATATCGATTCCATAATTACTTTTCTATTAATGTGGGTAAGACAACAATAAACCATCCCCAAAATCACCATAAATAGGTTGTATATACCATCAAAATATGGGTAGTTTATTATTGTTTTACCCACATTGCTTTTCTTAGATTTTTCCTGAAGATATCTCTGTTCAGGTGCCGCAGCTGCAGGCTGCGAGCAGCACTGAGGATTTCCCGCTGGCGGCAGTGCTGCAGCTGCTAGGGAAGTGCCAAACAGCAGGCCCGAGGCCAATGGTGAGCACGGCTGATGCGGGTTGATCAAGATAGCCGCATTGTAAAGGGGAACTCAACCACTGGCCAGGACAGGATATCTTGTGGTTCAACTCATTTTCCATGCTTACATCAACACGGTCTCCATCATTTTGTAGGTTGAAATCAAAAACAGGTGGACTATTCTGGCTTGTTCCACCCCTTGCTCCATGTTGGTTCAAATTCCCCAAAAAAGCACTTGTATAAATTATTCAATACCTTTCAAAAACGGATTTCAATATAAGTACATGTTCATCGTTTTTGGATAAACACATTCGTAAACAATCCCATCCCCCATACTAAACATGTCCATTGGTCCCAAATATGTGATTTTCATCATAGTTTATCCCATCCCGCATGGTTTCTGGCTGGGTTTCACTTCGCGGGACAGGTCTGGGTGGTGATCACTGGCTGCATTTCTGGCTCCTAAGCCTCTGCTCCGTCGCCGCCAGTGATCGCTGTCGGCCGCTGCATGTGGCGGCTCAGGGCCTGGCTCGGGCGACTACGTCAGCTTGGCTGAAAATGCTGAACATGGGGAAATTCCCATGGTTTCTGGATGGTTCCTGGATGATTTCCTATGTTTAGCACTGAAGTTTTGTAGTGGTTGACTTTTGTTGCTAGTAGCCATCAAGAAATGGGAAAATTGAAAGCCACGTTTTGAGGATTTCAGTGGCGAATTTGTGTGGCAATTTCGAAGCATCAGACCACGTTCAATTCAACGACCTCGCATCGACCCCGCCGTGAAAGATCGTTTGGTAAGAAGATCCTATCCAAAATGGTTGTTAGCTTACTTCTAGTTGCGAATTGTTGGCGAGATCAACCAGCCAAACTTGCGGAGTGCACTTGCAAACCTGAGCAGGGGATGGAATGGGGTTCATCACCAGGGTGTATCGAGCAGCATTTTGGGGGCCACGTCGTTGGCCCCGCAACCGAACGTTTGCACTTCCGAAACCGCTCCCTTGGATGAACAAAAATCTGAGTGACGTTATTTGCAGTAGTTGATTTTATTCGCTTTGCAAAGACTTTGCAGGAACTTGAACGTGATCAGGTCAGATACAACATACTTACGAATAGATTCTACTGTCTCAAGACTTTCGAGATAGAACAGCGAACGTTTGGGTTTGTTTGAACATAGGGTACCCCACAATTTGACGGTTAATCATCAATTTCCCCATTCCAATTGCCATCAAACAGACCCACATCCCGCAAACTATCCCCATTTATGGCTGGTTTTCTCAGCATTTACTGATGGCTGAGACACTGTTGTGGATCTCCAACTGAAACAGCGACCAAGGCTGGCCATCAGCCCCTTGAGCATTTCGCAGCTGCGCGCGAGCTGCGCCGATGCCTGCGTGGAGTGGGCAGCGCTGGAAGGTGCGATCTTCCTGTGGGTTAGCATACATGGATGGTAAGGGATCTTCTTTAAAAAGGCGGGATCTCAAAAAAATCGGTATCAATCACTGGAAGACAAACCTTCAATGCATTGCATGTGTGTTTTCGTCAAATTTTCATTGCCCCCCATAAGATCCCCAGTGCTGCTGAATCCCCACACTTTTGTTGGCCAAGCTTGGTTGATTCGAACCTTAAGGACGCCTATTTTGTCCTGGCGATGGACATGTCCCAATGAAATCCGTGGTTCATAGTTCATAGGGTATGACAAAATCCAATGGATTATCATCATCTTCCATTGGTAAGGCGGCCATAAATTGATGGTTCATCCTGCATTTTCAGAGTCACACCCAAATATCGTATATCATATTTTTGGCGATATATCCCATTACAAAAATATCCTACAAGATTTCGCACCATTATCTCCTCAGTATGGTTGGTTCCCCGAAAATATTCATATCCCAGATATCTCTACCAGAGGATCTTCCGAGATGAGGCCTGTGGGCCCGCCCTGGTGTGACGCCACCTTTGGCCACCTATCTGGCCTTCGAGGCTGTCCAGGGAAAAAAAAGGTCAGATCGGGAGATTCCAACCGGTTGGGTGAAGGAGAATGATGATTTTATCTCCAGAATCAAGATGAAACCACACAAGAAACACGAAAGCAGGGAGGAGAACCAAGAATGATGAGTCAAGATGGTCAAAACCAATGATCCATGGAGAGAAATGGGAAGCTGAAGATGCCAATCATTCAAATCAACCCCAGAACTGGGGGTGGAATCACCAAGTATGATGGTCATCATGTCATTTCTTCCATCTTGAAGATTTCAAGGGGTCGTCCATTCCATGTTTTGGGGCTGGAAAATGGCCCGAAGTGAGTCTGCCGAACCTGGGCAGAATAGTTTGCGATGGGCCCCCAAACAAATATCGGGTAAGAAGCCGCGGGCGGGTAAATTGATCTCAGCGCAATTGTAGCCGGTTCACTACCCTCTCAAACTGGGAATCTCCTTTTGGACCAATGTGGGACTTGTCTTTTCTGCAGGTGTCTACATCTGTTATTCCCGATAGTGTTGAAAGCAATGCGATTGAGTTCAGGTAAACTTCACATTTTCTTAATTTTCCTTATCTAACTTCTTGACCCATATCTTCACCGTCCAAGCTTTGGCTCATGCCGCTTTCGGTGGGTCCATGACAGATCTACCCCCCCATGGTTTGCACTAATAAAGGGTCGTCACCCAACCGGATGAAACCAGCAGCGTCATGGAACAAATATGGAAAAAAACATAATTTTTCACTATTTTTAAGATTCTAAATAATTTTTGGGACCAGTTGTTTGGATTGACAGAGGCAGCCGAACAGCCATCAGCTCATGTCAGACCTGCAACCTGGACATGGCACACCTCAGATCCACTGAAGACAAACAACTCAGGACATCACGGTGAGGTATTCCCTAGTTCAACTAATGGGATCACCAATATCCAGAAGGCACCAGAAAAACCACTAAGAACCCCCAAAGTCACATTTTCCAACAGCAAAATCCTCCATCATATTTGCCCTGGATTCCCTTGGAGTTTTCAGAGGCATAAACCATCTTTTCGGACGTTTCAACGCTGGGCATTGGGAAGCCCCCAACTTCCGCGTTTTTGCTGCGACTGGGCCACGCCTATGTCCCTTTGCTCTCCTTGTGCTCTTCGCTCGCTTCGAGCGTTGCAACCGCAGGAGGGGATGGAAGGGGGTCATATGGGGGTGATAAATGGCCCAGTGAATTCTAAACAGCACATGAAAAGGTGGTTGTAGGATATGACATGGTGCTTTCCATCTGTGGCCCTGCACAACATCTGCTGGAAACTGCACTATTTGGATTCCCATGGTGAATTTGGGGGCGTCAGACAAATAAGAATATGACTGCGAGGACGCAACGACCAAGTTCAAACGACTGCCCTGCTTGAAAAATGACCCAAACTCCACTTGTCCTTTTGGTAATTCAACCTGGCAACCTGAAATCCTCGTTCTTCATGGGAAAACCATCTGTAATTGATTGGATAGAACTGGTGGTCAAGTTGGAATCCCATTGAGTAGTGATTTTTGGAAATCCACAATTTTGCTGCCCAAGTGAAGGAGAAGTGCGTTCTATGTGGAATTTGGGATTTCTGGAGTATCGGAACTCCGTAGAAGGTTCTAGAGCTATATGATCTAAAGTTGAGGACCCCAATCTTTCACAACAATCATCTGTTTCCTGCTGAACACTTGACTTGTACGGTTTTGATCCATGCCTACTGCGATGGGCATTGCTGTTCCGAATGTGGGGGAGTTGTAGACGGATGATTACTGACTGCAGGGCCCATGATAGCACACCTGTTTAGTGGAATTTACCTTGACACGAATGGCCTCATGTGGCAGAGTATTTTGTATTTTGGGGTCATCACTCACTCAATAGAAAGGCCCATCCCATTGTTCTTCCTGCTATTTGTCCACAAAGGACAGGCATCATTACCCAAGAAGCTATTTAGATGTTCACCTTCCTACCCATCCCCCAATATCATATTGGTCAAAAATCGCCATGATGTTTGGTTTTTACACCTACATCCACCATTTTTGGCCAACCTTCCTGACATCCAACCGCGAGGTGTCTTTGCGGTATCGCAGCGTCATGCCTGCGGTGGGATTTGACCGGGGTGTTTCCGGGGCTGGTGGGGCCCCGAGGTCTGGCAGAATCAACCATCATTTTTTTTTGTGGGGTATTCTACGTTGGTTCACCCGTGTCTCGATTTATTTTGTATGTATGTATTGTATATTTTAACATAACATGGTGTGTGTGTATATATATAGTTCTACAAAGCAAAAGAATGACGACTTGGGCGATGTGGCGTCAGGCATCCAGAGAATTCAGATCCTCTTGCTTTGCCAGTCTTGACCTCAGAGTTGGATTCGTACTCCCAAAATGTCAATTTTCTATGGGGAACATACGGGAAAATATAGGAAAATATAGGAAGATATGGGAAGCTATTCCCAAGATATGGAACCATTATGATATAATAAGTGAATGCTTTCCCTCACAGTTTTCAGTTACCAACCACACAACCCAACCATGGTTAATTCAGGTTTATTGGGCCCAACTTGGCATCTGCAGCATGTCAAACTGAAAAGAAATGGTTCAACTCGGTGGAAAATTCCAGGCAAGACACCTGATTTGATCACCAGCAAATTGTGATTGGACCTCGGCTTGACAGTACATGACTGACAAAAAGAATAGAGTTGTGGTAGCTTGAAAAAGTTGGGAGACGGGACGAATTGATTTGATGTTTCCCGGATGCAAGTCGCAAGTTCGCCAAGTGGTTGGGAAGGCCCAGTGGATTTCAATCCATATCTGAATTTCACCAAGACGGCCACAGAACCCCAATAAAGCCACATGTTTCTCCAGGCCTGTGTTGCGCCCGGATCTTCCAAAAGATGCGACAGACCATCGCCCGAAGCGGTCTGGGGCTTAAGCTCCATATCTGCTGATGCTGATGTGTGGGTGTGGGGGGAACTGGTTCAATTTATATGTTTCACTTGGTAATTTTGCCCCATAGATAGCAGCATAGATGACACCCCAAAGGAGTTTTTTCCGATATTTCTTCTTCCCGGGGTTGTTGCAGACTGCATCCAGCTGTGGCAACAAAATCCTTTGTGATTCATCATTTTCCTAGTTGAGATGAACCAGGAAGGATTTGTGTAGGGAACATGATGAAGCCCAGTTCTGTCCAACAAACTCCTTGGTGAATCAGCATTTTTGGAGATCCCACTTTGAGACACCAGATCTCCATGACTTCATCCATCGTCGCAAGTGAGGTTCTGCTGATCGACTCGCACAGGCGGAAGGGTTTCACAAGGGCGGTTTGACCGGAAATCATTGGAACACAGCTTAAATCATGTTTTCACCGATGGGGAATATTTGATCAACAAGAGCAAACAACAGAAATTCACCGAAATATCATGGGTGTGTCATCTGCAAGCACGATTCATTGACCAACAGGAACTGCTGGTCGTCTCTTTTTGCCCCTCAAACCCTGAAATTGGGGAAGCCAAAGCTTCAGCAAGTGGCAAAAGCATGATGCTTTTGGGGAAAACTTAAGGTCGTGCCAGTTGGTCGTTTCATGTCGTTTCAAATGATCAATCTTTCACGAGAAACCTTTCAATATCATCAAATATCATCAAATATCATGAAATATTGACAACTATCATTAAACAAAATCATTAGATATCATTAAAATTCATTAAACATCATTGAATATCATTGCATCCCGAAACCACCTTGTCTGCCCAGCAACAGGCCTCTTCCAGTTCTAGCGAGAGGCCTTCAGCGTCTGGCGGGAGCCAGGGGTTGGTGGTTGGTATCGATGTGCCAAAGGATGATACAGGATATCCAATATATTATGTTGTGTAACCCAATAGAAATATCATATTGTTGGTTATGGTAATGGAGATTTCATATGGGAATATCATGGGATATCTATATAATAGTGGTTTATCCAATGAAACATTAATACAATGGGGAATTTAACCAACAATAACGGGTATATATTGGAATAATATAACCAACATCAGATAGATGTGCCATGGTCAAAAGTTGGATATGCGACTGCGTCGTCGCGTGCTCCCCGTCAAAAGTTGGATTGTATACAATTGTATACCCACATTCTGGGATGGTCGTGAATCCATTGAGAGGGATCTTTTTGCCAACATGGAATGGATGGCCATAAACCATGTACCATGTTTTGATCATGACACATATGGGATTTATATACCACAGATACCCAAATATATCCCTTCAAACAAGAATATTCTACAGCCAGTTCCCCTGCGGCAGCATTGGCGTCTGATTGTTGAGACACAATCGATCCATAAGGGGATACCTCTCTGCAACAATGTTAGACCTGACCATTCACGGAAAGTTCCAGCAGATTCCGCCAAGTTCCATTGAATTTCTGAGATCCCATTTCCTTTGAAGCCCCAAACCCTTGGTTTTGAATGGCAAGATCATCTCATTTTCGCCATCAGCGCGTCTGTTCGATATCCAGGTCGACTCAGAAGCTGTTCGAGGTGCTGTGTGGTATTCACCAGATGCTATCTGTGAGACATGCAATGGTTCCATAGATATAGATATAGAATGATGTATAGATAAAGACTATATAGATATAGTGAATTAGAGTATCATAAGTATTGAACTATAATTAGATAAGCATCAATATATCACCATACATATTAACAATGTAACATGGTGATTCATTGATGGATCCTGTGGTTGAGGTGATCCCAACATTTCTGCAGCCCAATATGATGCGTTTTTCCGAACTTCCAGGGTGGTTTCGACAGGGTGCAGGGTGCCTTGACGGTTCCAACATTCGATACAACTTGATGGTTTCAAGCTTTGATATATCTTCAGTTTTTGAGGTTCAAACCTGAGATAAGAGCATCTGTTCGCAGTGGTGGTTTCGAACAGTACTTCTGTTCCACTTTTCCAGGGGCAGCAATTCTCGGATTGGATATGGTTTCCAAGCTAGGTATCCTACCCGTAAAGAGTTGGAACCCAAAGTTGTTGATTGGGATCCAACCTGATCCACAGCTTTTGGCTCACGGGGCGAAGGGCGAAGCATGGATGGCATGTGGGCCTCCAAGTCATGGGTGGAATAAGCTCACCATAAAGAGTGGTCAATATTGTAGGAACCATCACCACTAGGCGAAAATCAGGTTTGACCTTGAGCGTGAATGATCCAGATACATGATGGGGTGAAGAATGAACCCTATCACTGGGTGCTGATCATAGTTCCTTGGCACTAGGTAGCGATGTTTTGAATGGAAGGTTGACTCCCGTTGTGACTTGCATTGAACTGAGCACCGACACGTGCTTTTGAACACTTTTTGGGATGTTGAAACCTGCAAGTTTTCACGGCTGGACTTTTGACATGACTTACACATGACAAAAACGCTATGAGACATGTCTTTGGGGTTTATTGTGTGTGTTTTCCTTTTGAATGTAAGGTACGTATCGTAACTCAAAGAAAAACCAGAGGATGGAATAGGGTGGATTACGCAATGAACTTATCAAACATTTCTCATTGAAATCCTTGTCTCCAACTCAAAGAAAAACAAGCCACTTGCTAGCCAGGTTTCAGTGGGTTAGGAGGAACAACCGGTGGGCAGTTGCTGATTTTGGAATCCTCTCTGAAGATCAAGATGTAATCACAAGGAATGGATCCTATCGAATCTCCCATTCTTTCTCCCATTCTTTATGGGATCCATGTGAGATTGTAGGGAGGTAAATTGTGCAATCCTGAACCGATATTCATCCATGTCCACATGAATGCATCAGGAAACACACAACTCACAACTTGTGACTTTTACTGTAGGCGAAACATCATCTTGCACGGGAGCTGGAGCTTTTCAGAATGGGATCCTTTCCCGTGCGAACTTGTTATGGGTTTTGGTATCCAAAGTCAATGAAAATGACAGGAGCCTCTACATGGCCGTGCAAGACCAACTGTGCTACAGGGCGTTTGTCCCTCCTCTCCTCCCTCCCTCCCTCTTTCTCTCTCTGTCCCTCTCTCTCTCTCTCTTTCTTTCTTTCTTTCTTTCTTTTTTTTTTTCTCTCTCTCTCTCTCTCTCTTTCTCTGTCGCTGCCTCTCTATCTCTCTACATCCATTTCAAAAAGTAGATGCGACTCCAACTTTCTACATGTACATAAATGTACTGTAGTAACTTTCTAAATGTATATGCATATCTATCTCAATGTATTGCAGAAACAGGTCCCTCGCATCAGCCCCAGGTGGGCAGGAGCGCTGCGCCAACAAGGAGGCCGCCCCTGCTTCCTTGAACATGATGTCCACTCTGGATCGATCAATTTCCGGAGGGTTCCATTTGAATAGCAGGTTCTCATTTTTTTTGGGGGGTGACCCTTTTGTAAATCAGCCCGCGTTGACTAATCCTGACATTACTGGACAGCCGTGCAGGGCCGATGGCTCCAGCGGTGGTTGAAAAGAGGTGGGCTGGGTTGGGCCTGTGGTTTGGGTAAATATGGGCCGAAACAAAAGAGCCCAAACTTAGGGTTAAAAACTGCTTGCAGTAACATCCTTTGACCAGAAATCAATGCCAAATATGTGTTACCAATTGTTACTGGCTCTTGGGCTCTCTGGGGGTCGCATTCGAAACCGATTCATTCATGAAATCAACATCCATGAGTTCATATCGTTTTTTGGCATCTACCCTGTTTTTGATGCATGCCCAAATGAGACCGGACTCAGCAAAGGCAGGTCCAGGTGATTGAGTGAGTTTTCAACAGACTATCATATGTGTGTAGCATTGTAAAGAATCAAAATTGTGACCATCCCGTATCGCAATATTCGCAATCCCCGGTAGCATTGGGTGGTTCACCAACCTGGTTGATTTCACCAACAGATAACTCAAATCAGTGCAAGGACGGTGTGATTTTCCCATCCACGTGCTGAGGTCCACTGAACAGACTTGTGCGTCCAGTGGTGACAGTGACTTGGCTCCTTTTTTGCGAGGGAAAAAGACTTAGCCATTTGTGGGCTATTTATTTTCTATTGGAAACAAAGATAATGCATGATATTGAAGCCATGAATTTCGACTCTCCACTTGGTTTGCCTGGTGAGAATTTTTCAGATCCGTTCGGTGGGGAAACTCTCCACCGCTGCTCAGATCTCTGCCCTGATCCTGATAGTGATAAGGTCACCGAAGGGTGGTGTTGGGTCACAGGAACTTTCGTAATTGGATGGTTCTTCCAGGACATGTCCATTCTTTGATCCATTTTGGTTCTACTCGTTGATAATCTATCATTACTGGCAAATCACTGAAGCTTGCTGATTTATATGACCAGGGTTGTTGACTAATTTGATTAACTACTATGTAGGATAGCTCTGTGTATTGTGGCAGATTTCAGATGCATATCCACTGTATGCAGGGAGTGCCATGGTTTTGTTGATTCTTGAGATCAACACATTACCATTGTTGGATTACTGTACCTGGTATATGCATCACTAGCGCACTACCTGCCTGGAACAACTTAAACATGTTTCAAGATGATTTAACCATAGTGAACACTCCACCTGTTATATCTCAATACAGAATCCCATCAATATTATCACATGATCCCAATAAAATGGTCAGATATTCAGATATCCAATTATTTACAAATAATATATATATATATATATTTATATATACATAAAATTACATACATACAATGTCATGGGATGTATACGATGATATTTTGATATATTTTATATTCACATATACCAACGTAATGCATATTGGAATCGATGCCATTGGCGGTTCACTTCCTGCAGGAATCATCACATTTGCGTGGGCTTCAGCGCGTAGTGCTGGAGGTCGGACTTGGAAAATGGGGGGGGACTGTGGATCAAGATCCCCTCCAGTAGTCAAACATGGCAATGAGAAATCCACTATAGATCGAGGCTTTAGTGGTAAAATCATCTGCAAATGGGGAATTTTCATTGCCAGGTTTGAGTAGCCGAGGCTTAATCCAACATGGAATCAAGCCACTTATTGCTATGTGTCGCTGATTTACGCAGATTATGAATATTTGTGATTTTCTATGATATAGATATAGATATATATATATATATATATACACACACACACACATTTTAATCCACTTACATTCCACTGTTGTCTGTTGATATCCCCATGTTACGATTTTTCAGTGGCTTTCTCCATCGCTATCCTGGGAAAGTGCCTTTAGTCGCCAGGTTCGGCAAGTGATCCGCGAGGACAAGGGGGAGGGATTTAAGTCATGAATGGGAAGAGTGGGCTGGTCGTGTTTCAAATGGGGACGTTTCTTAAGTCATGATCCCCAAATCATCCAAGTTATAGATGACCAGACTTCGTGTTGAAACCCATGGTGACTTGGGATCCCCCATTGCAGGCGACCTCTAAAGAAGTGGAAATAGAAGTGATGCGGACATGGCCAATGAGAATGTGTATACTGTACGACATGAGTGATGAGACATAAGGATGGGTGATAGAACCAACAGCAAAATGTGTGGCCGATGAAAAAAAAGATTTTATCAACAACAGTGGCAATTCAAACAATCAACCTTGGCAAGACAACCAGGGAGATATTGTCTGCAATGTTGGGTATGCAAAACCATTGTGGGGCGGGGGTGTCAAGCATTTATTGTTTTTTCCGTCCCCCAAAACGGGATGATTTTGGAATGGGTTGAATTTATCAATCAGGTTGCGTTGAAGAACCATTGCACCTCCCAATGTTTTCTGAAAGTGGGTAACATGTCTGGCGGTTTAAGACATATTTGTGTCACTCTTCACCATCAGATCCTGTCAAATCCCATCAAATCCCCATCAAACGCAATTAAATCCCAATAAATCCTACTAAATCCCAATAAAATCCCAATAAGATCCCATCAAATCCCAATCATTTCCCCAATGATCTTCTCATCAAATCCATCATGAAGCCCCCATTTTTTCCCCATTTTTCTCACCGCCTGAGGAGCTGGACACCCGCCTGCGTCGGGTCATGACGGAGGAGATGTTGCCTCTGCGACTGGACCTGGTGCAGAGGCCGGCCATGGAGGGGCAATTTTTCATGTTACCCCCTGGTTATTTGAATGGTTGAAACCCTATACATAATGGTTGAGGGCCTATAAATCATGGGATCAACCACTTGTGAACTGGATATCTTCCACAGTTAGCTATGGAAAATGGATGAACATGGTTTTTCGATGGATGATTGGTGAATGGTTTTCCTTATTTTGGATATTACAAGGTTGTTTACCCAATGGAGAATCTTCTATAAATGGAGGCTTAGTTTGCTGGGAAAATCAGCGAACTAAATGCTGGTGGATTTCCGATGTTTGATGACCAACGGGGATGTCATGGATATATAGTGGGAAAATCATCTATAAACGGAAGAGCCATAAAATCCCATCTCCCCAAGCATGGGGATGAAACCACAGAGGTGGGGACCATCCAATGGGGCTGGAACTTGATAGTGGGATATAGTGGGATGGGATTATAGTTAGCCAAGGTGGTGAACAAAAGTAGGTAAACCAGGCTTTATGGTGGTTATAACTATACTTAGATAGGATAGTAGGGAAGCAACTTATAACTAGGGGGCACCGCCTCTGTATCTGGGTATTTCTCAGTATATTCTGTGGCAAGATTGAAGGAATGAATGGCTTGCTATAGATTCTCCAGCCATAAATAATGAGTCCGACATTAAGGATACTGTGAATAGAACCCCAACGGCACACCATGTGCATATCAGCCATACATACACCACGTTGGTGTATTGGCTCAAGATCTTTTACTGCACAGCGGTCCGTAGAGAAAAGTGCGATTGACGTCCGCCTGATCAGTCTCCCATCCTTGTTGAATCCCTATAGTTTCAGGATCGTAGCTGACGATAACCTGATTCACAGATACCATTGGGGTACAACCAGAAACAATGAGAGTATGGATCAACAATGATTCGTTGGTGGTTTAGCCTCGTTCTTTGTGATCATCAATCCAGTTGTGGTTGGCTATGTCTTCGGGATGGCTCAAACACCATCGAGTGGTTCACTGGTTCATCCTGATTTTCGGCTAGAAATTCATCTCCCAACGAACTCTTCCATTTTTTCCATACTGTTTGTTCCATTCTTGTGGGTTGAAGATGGGTTGAAAATCACCAGCAACCAGCAGAGGCAGCAGCAAGTGCAGCAGATGCAGCTCCAAGAGCATCTCCGTGCTGTTTGGAACTCAGTGCTGGTCCTTTCAGTGACATCGTGGGCAGGGCCTGGGCCCAGGAAGCCAGACGTTCTGTTGGGGCGAGTCCAACCAGCCAAAATGTGTCAAACAATGGGAAAAGCTAACAAGACCATGGAATATCATTTTTTGGGAGAACAGGGCTTTGGAAGTCTGGATATCCTTGAACTTCAAAGCCTTGAGTGTCGCCGCACAACCGAAACAGCTGAGTCCAAAACAAAATCTGAACAAAAATGTGGCCTGGGGTCTAGATGCATCTAACAGACATGCTGTGTTTCTATGAATTAATTCCTGCAGGCCATGATGCCACTGGATGCAACTGGGAGCTCATGGGATCATCCATAGATACATTTCTGCGTGTCGAGCCGCAGCCTTTGCGTGGCTCAAGATGTGAGTTCGGATGACGGAGAACAGGCTGTGGTTCCCGGGAAATTGGAAAGTCATTTACGGCAACTGTGAACTCTTGTAATGTATGTCTACCGCAATTTTGCCGAAGGGTAATTCTGTTTTTTGTCATAGCATTCAGTCGAGAATGTCGCGGCATATGCAGCATATGCAGCCAGGGATTCATCGATGTTCACATCACGTAGGTCATTGATCACATATCTGCTTTGGCGTGTTGCCGTGGCCCCCAATGTGAGAAAATGCCATGCTTAATTGCACGTACCTACATATGACGAAAGATAGTGTAAAGATACAAGATCATCACAATTCCTGACCCGGACTCTTCAGATTCCCATCAGAGTGTGACAGTCTCTGCCGCGACAGGACCGTCAGCGAGGGGGAAGTAGTAAGGAAAATTCTCGCCACAGCCCCAATTATCTGCGCCTGGATTTTCTGTGATGTTCTTGCCATGTGTTGGAATCCTCCTGGATTGCTCCTCATGGTTCCTTTGCTCACCAAGGACAATGCTCTATCAGGGGTGCCCCTGCCAATCTCATGGGAGGCGCGTGTGTTACTGGCGCACCAACACTGCGTGGTTTTTTTTGCCAACGGTCCAAGGGTGTGGAGTTTGCTCTAACCGCAGTTGTTTTGGAATGATTTCCGATCTATTTAACGCAATTTTTTGGATTGAGCGAGCCATTTTCTTTGTTGCTTTGGCCCATCTCAGGTGATCCAAAGTGAAGGATCTCCGCCATATTTCAACAACAAAACCACGGGCGAGACCACCTGGGATCACCCGCACGGAGCCCAGAAAGGGCGCCCTTGACCATGGACCCCCAGCTTTTGCAGAACTGCCGAGGTTGCATGAGCATCTTGAAGAACTATCAGCTACTGGGCTTCAGGATGCTGCTATTTCCTGGGAGGTACTCCAAGGACCCACCAGAAAGGTTGGATGACCAACCCCAATGGTTGTGCGCCCCAGCAATTGTGGGTGAACAGAAAAACTGACCCGTAGAGTTCGTACGAAAATGAGGATATACTATACCGCCTCCAAACCCAAAAAATGCTAATTTGACAAGCCCAAAAAGAATATCCAAGTCAGGTATATCAAACTCAATAACAATCCACTTTTTTCTTCATGCTTCAAATGACCGATTGTTTACCATGGTTTATCCTATTGTTTTTGGTGGTGTATAACCAAGCAACACAGCAAGAATTCAGATCTCCCGGCAACCAAGGCATTAGCCTTGAGGTGTTTGGCCTTGAAGTCTACTGAGCGATGGCAGGTTCGGTTCCGGTTTTTCCCATGCTGGCTTCACCCAATTTTTGGGCTCCAGCAACCAATGATGGTTTCACCCAAAAAAGGTGGATAAACCAAAAACAAAACAAAGGGCAGTGTCACTGTTTCACCAAGCAAACCTATGGATTGATGGGGATGAGGGGCGACCAAGAAAACCTGGAGACGACTCAAACATGTGCCCCCAAAGAATTGGAATTGCGGGGGATTTTGTCCTTGGTGGATTCTTCAGACCTTGCATTGGGGGTTGGTCTGAAAATAGTGTGCCCTCAAATCCACCATTTTGTCATCATCTTTCGTCAGGGTAAAACCCATTTTCAGACAGAGCCTTAGAACCCCTTAGATATTGTACTAGATTGATTTAGATTGTTGGTGATGTATCCAAAAACTTTTGTTGTCCCATTGTGGGACACTGCTATTATCCCAGTATCCATGTGTATCCGCTTTTGGCGTCCCATGGGGTTCCATTGTATTCCACGTTGGAGGCAGCCAAGCTGCTTCGCCAGCGCTTTCAGGTGGACTTGTTGGAGCTTGTCATTGCCGGGTGTGTCTGAAAATGAAAAAGAATTATATATACGCCATCAAATTTTGCTGGTGCCCTATTTTACAGACAATCCCGAATGGCAAAGGTGTGATAAGATTCCACCCTTCGTCAACAACCAATCAGCAAGGGATATGACAGTTGAACTGCCTCCTGCACAGGCTGAAGCGGTGCGAGAGTACCGGTGTTGGTACACTGCTGAGGAGTGGGGACCGAGCAGTGGCTGGTTGGTTGACCACTGGCTTCGGATTCGACTGAATGGTTTGGATTGAGGCCCAAGAATAGATCATCAATCGAGGTTGATGGGATGGTTACCATGTTAGACTTATTGCAAGCATGGGAATCCCCATGAACCTGGGAACCGATGGGGGAGTATCTCAGTGACCTTCTCGATAAAAAGGTCCAAAGTGGTCTATGGCAAAAATATGGCTTCCAAGGAAAGAATATCCTTTTTTAATCTCTTTCAGACGTGCAAAACAGAGAGTTTTTGGCCAATGTCTCAAGGGTGAGTTTCCCATCACGTGTGAGGACAGCAGCTCCGGTTGTTGTTATTTCTGCCACAAAACCACGGGCGAAGCCATGTGCAGCACTCAGCTGCGTTTGCAGCGCAGAATGCTTCGAGTTTCCCGCTGGTTCTATCTGCTGATTCTCTTGAGATGACTCAAATGCAAGTTGATATAGCTGGCAGAAATGGGGATTGACCTAGTGACAGGGTCTATTCAACAAGCTGTGGGTCCCAACAATAATCCCATCCCCTGCAGGTGGGAACACCCTGCGGGCGTCGTCCTGCCACAGTTTTATCTGAAGATTAGGCGCTGTCGCGGCAGTCCAACATGAGGTCACCATCAAACACTTCAAATGCCCCTGGCCTTGTCTCAAATGGTATTCGATTTGGGATGTAAATCTCAATTAAATAGCTACTCAAGAGTTGACCCGTTCTTGAAACGGGTTTTCATCGCAAGAATAAGGCCTTGCCAGCATACTCAAGTTTGTAGTGGCGTGGCCATTTCGCTCTGCACGTCTTGCAGGTGTGCCGAGTTGCTTCAGGACAACGACTACCTTCGAGGCAGTCGCAGCAGTGATTGAAGCATAGGAGGTCTCCCAAGAATCCCAACAAAAATCGACCATTTAGGTGGATGTTTGAGTTTTGAAGTGTGATTCAACACACATTCAAAATAGTCAAATGGGGAGATATCCTCCAAGAAACCTGGCCATCCCCCATTTGCTTCAGCTAAAATCATCTTTGGAGAGACCATTGCCAGGTTTATTCGAGGCTGAAGACCCCCCGACACCAGAAGGTCGCAGTTGGTTGGGCTGAGATCGTGGGTCTAGTGGCAGAACTGGTTGGGAGGTGAATCCCTTGGAGGCGATAAATGCATCGAAATGCTGGGAGTTTGGTGAATTGATGAGTCAACAGCAATAACTAGTAACAAGTAGGTTCTATACCTCGACGGATTTGATGCTGACCTTGGTAGACACAGACCCCAAACTGAGCGAACCCCCAAAATCCAGCGCAAAGAGGCTTCGATTGAATGCAGCAGCCGATGCTTTTTGGAGCCTCATAAATCAGTCCCAGTCGCAGTCGCGCGGAGTTACCCAAGTTTTCAGCTGATCCATGCAGTGGTGGAAGCTGACAGGCCGCATTGGAAGAACAATCTCCAAGCTCCTAGGTGGGACAGTGACCCAAACTGAATTCTCTAGAGAAATGCTCTTGATTTCTGGAAGATTCTTCAGCAGAACTCGGTGTTTGTCAACCTTTCATCCGCGAATGCAAGACCTACAGACGTTAAGTCTTCAAAGCAGGCTCTTGAAGACAAAGTCAACGTATACCGTGGCAAAGTTCGAATTCCATTCCCCAAATCGCCAGAGTCGTGTAGGGCCACTTCTTGCTGGTTCATCCTTTTCCACAGTTTGTGAGTCCTCCAGCTGAGTGTTATCTCACATTTATCTATATCTATATCTATATCCATATTTATACATACATATCAAATATATTTTCTGTATCATTTGTCAATATTTGAGTCCATCACTGAATCACAACCATCCTTTCCATCCTTTCCTTGGCAGTTTGTCCAATTGGACTCCCCACAGCTGGCAGGTCTTCGTTCCGTCTCCAAAGATAGTCTGACGAGCCAGGCAGAGTGGCCCTTGGGGACTGCTGAAATAAATCACATATTATATTTCATAGGAATTCATAGGAATTTCCATTTTTACATACCTCTTGAAATACCCATTCAAAGGGGATACTCATTATGGGATGGATGTTCAATAAGAGCGTCATCGACACGTTTTTTTCTTTGCATGGGGTGTGTACTGTCTGGGAATGTAACTTCGCAGGCATACAACCCAGTACACCCAAACCTAGATCATCTCCCAAACAAACAGATCAAATAGGATTTCCCCAGGTTGGATTGCCAGAGGGTCAACCGTGAAGAACTTGCGCCTGTGACCTCCAGGCTCAACTCTCCGCGTGCAGCACAGTGACGTGGATCAATTGTTTTGGGCGCAAGAATCCAGAGAATTTTGGTGCAAAAAAATGAAAAAAAAAAGAGGTGTTGTTGTGGTTCATGGAATTCCGTTGCTTTTGTTGCGAGGCATCCCTGCCTGTTTTGAACCGTGGTCAGACCTTGTTTTTCAGACCTTGTTTTGAACCACATTTGAGTATCAAGTTCTTTGATCCTGTTTGATCCAGTGGCCTCAATGATCGTGCCCTGCGATTCGCGAAAAAAGTATACAAGCATTCAGGCAACAACAGGCAACCAGAGGCAACCCAGCTGTTCCTGTCTTATTCCTTCTTGGTCCATTTGCGCACAAGGGTACGGCAGAACGGGGTTCCCTTTCACCATCAGCGTTGCCGGGTCGAATCCAGTGTGCAATGCCCGATCTTGAAATTATGAAACACTCCTCAGAACAAAACAGCCCTTGTTCAAGCCAATGATGAATGAGATATTCCATGATATTCCCATATGCAATCTCAACATGTTTCCTGCTGAGCGCTGAGGCCTCGTTTCCTTCCGAGGGGCTCGATGATGATGGCTCGGAGGTGCGAAAATCCGGGGTAGACAGCATCCAGAAACCCTACTTTGGTGGAATTTGTGCTTAGTCCTCTTGGTCGGATAGGATCATAGATATTATAAAGATTAGATTGACTTCGCCATGGTCTAGTTGTTCTAGTTGAGGATTTCCTAGTCATGTTAGTCCGATTTGTTGTCCCTCCCAAAATGCACCAATGCGAGGTGCGGAAAGCAGTTGGGGGTTGCAGTTTCCTTCAATGAAACCAGTGAAGCGATGTACTTCAGCCAAGTCCAAGTTGCAAAATGGACGTGGAGATAGGTTAAAACCTACAATATCATCTTTCGCAAGATTCGGGATATCATTGAAAGTCCACTTGCCTGGGAGGTTTTTGAGGTTCGTGATCGGCAAATCACAAACTCTGTCCATTCTTCCCCTTCACCACCCAGGATGAGAAGGGCATAGAGTCAGAGGATGAGGCAGGTGGCAGATTGACGCCGTACTGCGATCATCCCTGATGTTCTTGAAATGCTTCACAAGTGGGTTGGATATATAGTAGGTGTATATTTATATATATATATATACATATACGTATATACACAATATGTCTGTAATAGCGTTCTATGCACATATGTGGGACATGTTGTGGAGATGTCCCCATCATAACTCATTCAAAACAGCGTTGACCTTCATGGATTATCAGCCCCCATGCAATACCATCCTTAGGCGGCACCTGCCGAAGTTGCGCTGCTGGTGGACAGTTGGTCCCTTGAACCATGAGTTCTGGGCGTTTTGGGAGGTGTTTTCCTTAGCTCAACGTATCAAGAGACTTGTTGAACGAGCTCGAAAGATGTTGGAAGATGTAGCAGTAGCAATCCACCATGAGATGCTGGCAAACTTAAGGAGGGAAGGGTGTTCAATGGGCATGAGTTCAAGAAAAAACATGGCCCATGGGTGGTTCAAAAATAGCTCATGCTACTCTAGAAGGTTTCCAAATTTACCCTCCAAGTGGATGCTGAACAGTCACCAACCTCCCAAGACGACCAAGACGCTGGTTGAATGACAGCTGGCCACCGAGATGAAGGTTTGAAGGTTGCCCTTGGTCTTTTTTCTCACCAAGGAGCTCACCAAGTTGATGGGGATATTTGCTCTACTGAAATCCTTCGGGGAACATAAAAAACAGTCCGACGAATCTCACCAGCAAAAAAGTAGGGAAGTAGGGATTGACATGTCTTAACCTTTTCACAGACCAATAAAGCCTCCATGGTGGGGGCGTAGACTCATAGGTGTTTGTGACATGACAATTCCCCCGGCTGCTTGGTGGCGGTACGTTTGAGCTTGCCAGCGTTTAGCCTCGGTCGTTCACGCCGTCAACTGTCCATGATGGAAAGTGTCCAGTGGAAATGCAAATACTGGCTCTCTGGGAATTGACACTCATTGTTTCATGGAGATGATGAGAACCTATCTGACATTAAGCTGGTAGCTTCAAAACAGTTTTCTGATTTTCCAGATCCAAAAATGGGATGATCTCATGTAACCGGTAACTGTTTGTGGGCTGGGTTGAAATCACCAACCAGACTAATAGATCCACCCACGTTCAACTTCGCCCGTTGAATGTTGGTTATTGTCCTCCGATGCTAACATTGTTGCAGACAGAACGACCGGAAAGCAGTCCTGGCATTAGCGGCAAGTGGCGAGCGATGGAGTGCCATCGGGATCTCATCTGAACATGAATCGATTTTGTTGTATTAATAGCAATAGTAATTAATTCCAGTGGCTGGGTTGAATCACCTATACCATCCAGCTCCACCCCGTGGCCCCGCGCTCGAAGATATGGCGACGACAGGGGCCGTTTGCCCCAACACGCTGTCTGTTTGAAAGCCAGCACAATGGCAATGCGAAACGTGCGAAATGTGGGCACGTTGGTGATCTCGAGTTTGATGGTCCGCCATTTTGACTTTCTTCGATATTCATTACAATTTGCTAGGGCTGTATAAAGATGACCCGTAGAATTGGATGGTTGAGCACCATTGGCCAGCCATTTGTGGTTGTTTTTGGCGTCCCGTGTTTGAATATGTTTGAGGACTAACCAGTCAACTTTTTTCATGCTTGAAATTGCTCCCTGATTCTTGGTTGACTTGCACCCAAAAAGATTGAGCCATCCCCCAGCTGTCCCCATTTTTTCTGAGACTTTCCACCGGGTCAGTGGTTACTCCAGTCCAGATCACCAACACCATCGCCTGGTCGAAGAAGCTTGAGCTCCTTCCGCAAGTCTCAGCCGTTGGGGCTGTAGGATCGGGACGCTGGGGCCATGTGTCGCAAAGACGCAATGTCCACAGGGCCGGAAAAATGAGGGTGCCAGCAATGTGGGCCCCCACCGGATACAAATGAGGATTCAACACGATTTAACTAGATTTAACAATGTTTAACCAGATTTGTCAGATTTGACCATATTTAATGATCGAAGGAAGTTTAGAAGTGAAACTTCCGACAATATGGACAGTTGAAAAGCAGAGGTGAGAAGAGCCAAGATGTGAAGAGCTCAGCCATGAAGACACTGTGTTTTTCCAATGTTTTGTGGCTCCGGAGGGTTGAAAAGTAGGCTCGCTAAAGCGGCGGGTGCGGAGACATCTTGGCAGATGAGACATCGCCGTTGTGGCGCGAAGCACATTTGGAAGTAAAAAGTGTAAAAAACTGTCAGGTTCGGACCGCTTTTGGAAGTTCAGATGTCAAAAAAGTGTACGGCGCTGTGGCGCGAAGCACATTTGGAAGTAAAAAGTGTTAAAAACTGTCATGTTCGGAGCACTTTTGGAAGTTGAGCTGTGGAAAAGTGCACGGCGCTGTGGCGCGAAGCACATTTGGAAGTAAAAAGTGTTAAAAACTGTCGGTCTCGGACAACTTTTGGAAGTTGAGATGTCGANTGCACGGCGCTGTGGCGCGAAGCACATTTGGAAGTAAAAAGTGTTAAAAACTGTCGGTCTCGGACAACTTTTGGAAGTTGAGATGTCGAAAAAGTGCACAGCGCTGTGGCGCGAAGCACATTTGGAAGTAAAAATGTTAAAAACACCACATGCTCGGACCACTTTTGGAAGTTGAGATGTCGAAAAAGTGCACGGCGCTGTGGCGCGAAGCACGTTTGGAAGTGAAAAGTGTAAAAACACCTCATGGTCGGACCACTTTTGGAAGTTGAGATGTCGAAAAAGTGCACGGCGCTGTGGNGCGAAGCACATTTGGAAGTGAAAAGTGTAAAAACACCACATGCTCGGGCCACTTTTGGACGATTCGATGGCCATCCGATGTCGAAAAAGTGCACGCCGTCGTGGCGCCAAGTACATTTGGAAGTCAAAAGTGTCAAAAACTGAGGGTTTTAAGCACATTTTGACATGTCAGTCAACTAACTGAACTAACAACTTAACAACTTAACAACTTAACAACTTAACAATTGAACAACTGAACAACTTAACATCTTAACAACTTAACAACTTAACCACTGAACAACTTAACAACTTAGTTCGTTAGTTTGTCAGTTAGTGAGTTAGTCAGTCAGTCAGTTCGTCAGTCAGTTAGTCAGTCAGTTTGTCAGTTACTCAGTTAGTCAGTTAGTCAGTTAGGTAGTTTGTTAGTCAGTTAGTCAGTTAGTCNTCAGTCAGTTCGTCAGTCAGTTAGTCAGTCAGTTTGTCAGTTACTCAGTTAGTCAGTTAGTCAGTTAGGTAGTTTGTTAGTCAGTTAGTCAGTTAGTCAGTTAGTCAGTGAGTCAGTTAGTCAGCTAGTTAGTTAATTAGCTAGTCAGTTAGTCAGTTAGTCAGTTCTTCAGTTAGTTAGTTAGTTAGTTAGTTAGTTAGTTAGTTAGTTAGTTAGTTAGTTAGTTAGTTAGTTAGTTAGTGACTTAGTTNGTTAGTCAGTTCTTCAGTTAGTTAGTTAGTTAGTTAGTTAGTTAGTTAGTTAGTTAGTTAGTTAGTTAGTTAGTTAGTTAGTTAGTGACTTAGTTACTTCGTCAGTTAGTCAGTTAGTCAGTTCGTCAGTTAGTCAGTTAGTCAGTTAGTCAGTGAGTCAGTGAGTCAGTTAGTCAGTTAGTCAGTGAGTCAGCCAGTTAGTTAGTTAGCTAGTCAGTTACTCAGTTAGTCCGTTCTTCAGTGCGTTAGTTAGTTAGTGACTTAGTTACTTAGTCAGTTAGTCAGTTAGTCAGTTCGTCAGTTAGTCAGTTAGTCAGTTAGTCAGTTAGTCAGTTCGTCAGTTAGTCAGTTAGTCAGTTAGTCAGTTAGTCAGTGAGTCAGTGAGTCAGTTAGTTAGTTTGTTAGCTAGCTTGTTAGTTGGTTAGTTAGTCAGTCCGTCAATCAGTTAGTCAGTTAGTCAGTTAGTCAGTTAGTCAGTTAGTCAGTTAGTCAGTTAGTCAGTTAGTCAGTTAGTCAGTTAGTTAGGCAGCCAGATAGATAGACAGATAGATAGGCTGACGCTCCAACCACCTTTTGATCCATCAGTGGATCTGCTCTGCCATCCATGACTCACAACAACTCACCTCTCCTATAGTGTGCTATTCCTGAAACTTCCNATCTGCTCTGCCATCCATGACTCACAACAACTCACCTCTCCTATAGTGTGCTATTCCTGAAACTTCCGCCACCGCCTTGTGCGGTACTACTGGTATTTAACCAACTAAGCTTTCGATTCAAGCAACAACAACAACAACTGGAGGGTTTGCCGATTGGGACACGAAAGGGGGCCAAGATACCTTGGCACCATTTTTTCCATAAAACCAGAGGTTTTGGTCATGTGTAGTCTTTTTGGCATAAAATCATCGAATGTTGTGGTGTTCCTAATTTTCACAAAGGAATCCTATGTTGTTCAATATTGTGTTGGACCTTGATTTTGGTCCAATTATGATTGGTACTTCAGACGCCCCCTGCACGGTGGCATCGTGCAGCGGGCCAGTGCAACGACTTGTGGCGGTGTCATGCTGGTGGAAGGGTGATCTTCACATGGGCTTGTCTGAAAATGAGGTATACCCCCCAAAATGGCAGTTTCAATAGGGAAAATGATGATAAACCTGTGGATTTGGAGGTATCTGTGGTGATCAAATTTTGGTGCAAAAACCAAGACCCATGGCAAAGTTTCCGAATTTCAGATGGTTCATGGGGTTCATGCTCCTTGTTACGTTGGAGCCTTCCCAGGGCAGATCTTCAAATCAGAACTGGAGACTCACTGGTGGTGTCTTTGGGGCAACCAGACCATCCAATTTTGGGAGTAGCGGAGTTGAACCAATCCTTGTTGACACGCCAATAGCTAGCACGGTTCACGACACGATAGGACCTGTGGGTTCGCAGCCGGTTGAAACTTTGGATTGGTGAGCAACCCCCGAACAGCTGATCAAATGGACTTGAACTGAGCAAACACATAGGAAAACAACAAAATTTGGAGACAGAAATTCTGAGTTTCAACTGCTTATGCCAGTCAGCTTGCGCAGCGAAGCTCTGTCTGGGATCTTTGGCAGGATGCAGCGGGGACTGCCATCGATCACTATCAACCGGTACCCATCCACACCCTGTTGGGTCACAGCCTTCACGGCCTAACGTGAATTCACCAAGGTGTTCCAAATGAGGGTCATGTCCTACAAATATTACTCATCGAATTCTTGGGATAATTTTGAGCCGCTGCCATGACCAGTTCCTGATCGCCAAAAGGTGCAGACAGAAGTTGCAGGAGATGCACTTAAGAATTGAGCCATCAAGTGGGCCTTCCAAACTCATGAGCAGCTCGAGCAGTTGATCCTTGTTGGTGTGGTTAGATGAATTTGTATCATGTGGATTATTGTAATAGACAAGTATGGTCATTTTTGATGAAGTCGAGTTTGTTGATGTGAATGATCTGAGCAAAACCCTTTTGTTTCTGGATGCTAGATGCAATCACATACCGTCACATACCCTGAAACGTTTTCAGCGAGCCCAATTTGGGTGCATGTGTTTTGTTGCACCGTTCTCAGACATTGGTGAAGTTGTCCAATTCTGGATCCCAGTTTCAATGCGCCGGCTGTTCATATTTGGTTCTAGGCATGGCCACTAACCAGCTTGTTTCTTAGGATAATCATCCTAGCACAGGAAGTTTCAAAGTCTCAATCTCTGAGTTTCGAGGGGAAGGTCCCAAAACTCGGTAGCCATTGCGTCTATCGTGGCCCATGGCTCTTCGCCTCTGTAGTATTAGGACCCTTGCTGTCAGTCTATGCAATGTTTGAGTCTCGACTATCCATCCCTTTGATGATCCAACATGACTTTCAGAGGATTCAAGAGGTGTGCAACCACCCTACCAGGCAAACACAAGACGTCTACTTTCTGAAGATGCTGGCAAGATGTTTTGGCTGTGGCAGGCAAGTTACTATATTATCACAAGATGTTTGTGTGACTCCGTGGGTTTGTTCCGATGACCCTGACTTGGGATCGACATTCACGAGTTCCAGCAGGACAATGAGATAGTGGAGATGTTTTTCTCCTGAGCCCCAAGTCATGGACCTATTTCGGCCCCCAACTAATGAGCGTAGCAAAAGAAAGCTCGGGAAATGATGTGTGAGCTTTGCTTCACATCTGCATCATGTCCCGCAACTAAATAAAGATGTGTTCTTTACATTTTTTCTGGTTTCGTTTTCCGCCAGTAAGTCTCGTGACTCACGACATGCTACTTGCTTGTGCACACCTGGCGAGCCGAACAATGGGCTGGTCAGGGCAAAGTAGTTGCCACCCTGTGCAGCACGGCTGATGGAAGTTTCAGAGACCACGGATTCACTTCATTTCATCGGCAGTTCAAACCACAAGGTGGCCAAGTTGAGAGTTACAGATTTCAAGAAACCCTATTAAGCCATCAATAGTTAGACACATGGTAGGTTAGGTATGAGAGAGTATTTCCAGGCATTTGATTTCAAAGTGCAGCCATCTTCTCCCGAACTGTTCTGTGAGTTTGGTGTCACTTGCCACATTTCAAGATCTCCACTTGCCTTGGCGAATGGACAATCATGGATGGGCTGTGTTTTGACATGTTTATAATCTCAACCTTGCACTTATCAACCTGGGCTGATGATGACCGGGGTGCAATCCGCATGTTCTTTCATCCAGGGTTCCACAGATTTCTCGAGTCTCAGGACATCAGACTCTCCCGTTTGAAATCCTGTGTTTGATATCCTTCGTGGTTCGGAAGTCACGGTAGTCGTGCATTTCGACAGCCCATGCGAAACCCTTTTTCATGGCTGTGCTTATTCAGACCATGACAAGAGAATGCTAGTGTACATGTGGATTGTCGAACCGATATCTATTTTACGGTTGCTGTGGTGTTAACACAGGGGGAATTAAACGTGGCTGCAGAATATCACTCTTGGATTGCGAATATCATCCACAATCAGGGGGAAATTATTCATTGCTCTGGTGGCTAGTGCATGCCTCTGGGGTTGTACCCATAAAATTATGCTTTAGGCTTTAGGGTTCACCCAGGTGTTCAATAGGTATCTTCCTCCAGACAAGGTCAGAGTGGCTGATCAGATGCTGCTGTGCTAACCACTTCCATCAGCGGACGTGCTCCGGATTGACTGAGAAAAATCGAACGGAGGCTTCAGAGCACAGCAGTTCTGGTGGTGACTTCAAGATATATGGAGGTTTCCTGAATTAGGGGTAAAACAAATCATCCATTTTAATAGGATTGTCCATTATAAACTATCCATTTTGGGGTACCCCCATTTATGGAAACGACCATATATGATAAATAAATCAACCAAGATGGGTTTTGAACTGTTTTGATGGGGTCATAGCCAACAAGAATGGTCGGGGTCAATCGACCCAAATCGGGAAATAAAGTAGCCATTATGGGCTTGGGCCATCTACCAACTGGAAATGGGGGAGGTTTGACTGATGGAAATAGGGAGATCGCCGATGCTGATGTGCTAGACCTATCAGATTGTTTGATTGGGTACAATTATTGCCAATTTCACTTTGGGTTGGCGGATGGGAGTTGATTGGGGTTGTGGACCCTTGCTTACAAGATAGGAGCTTGGCCGATTGTTGCTGAAGGTGAAATACAGAACTGCAATCAGATTAGGATGGCCTCTCTATCTCTACATTTGTGGGAACCTTCTTCTCACAACTGGGTTGATTTCACCATGTTTTTGATGGTAGATCAAACTAGTTTGTCAGCGGTACCTCAATCTACAACCATCAGTAGCCCACGTTCATAAGCCTATGAACTGCTAATGACTCGGGTTTCCAAATATCATTCAGTTAAAAGAATGGCCTCCGGTACTCAAAGATGGCTCGCTGGAAATTCCTTCATTTAGTCCGATGATTTTCCCAGCTATAAACCTTCATTTAGTTCGGGGATTCTCCATCATTTAATGGGTTCCATGTTTTCCCCATCATTTATGGGGTAGCTCTCGTAGAGTTGAAGGATTCCCAGCAATTTCTTCCAAGGTCAAGACCATGCTGGAGGAACACCAGGCCGCCATCCCCGTGCCTCAGGCACGATGTCAACTGCAAGTAACAACTGGCTGAGAGTTTCATACAGCCACCAACACCCAATTCTATGATTATAATTCATTATGTAATGTCATGTCATGTAATGTTATGTTGTGTTATGTTATGGAATGTAATGGAATGGAATGCAATGAAATGCAATGCAATGTAATGCAATGTAATGTGATGAAATGAAATGTATGTATGTAATGTATATGTATATAGTATAAATATATATAGTGCAGATATACAATGATATACATTTGCATCCAAATTCCGTACATATGATCAGACCAGCCACACGCACAGCCATGACTCTGGGCAGGCGGCTCCGAGTGTTAAGGTCTCAGACGCAGAGGCGGAAACCAAGGACCAGCGCTCTGCGGAGGGACGTTGGAACCCACAACTCACTGGTATGTTTTTGTAGTAATGTGGTAAACCCAATAATGAACCTATCATTTGGGAATGGTTAATACAATCCATAAAAATTATGATTTTGGGGATGGTTTATTAGTGAGCTTACCACATTAAACTGTAGCAATGTCGGGTAGTTTTGTTTGGTTTCGTACATTTGGGCCTGGTTCAAAATAAGAAGGGTAATTACCAAGCGACCCGCAAATTATGGGTTGCTTTTAGTGCTGAACCATGCTAATTGGAGTGTCAATAAGTTTGCTACAGAGTTTCAGAGCCATCCATCTTGGAAGCACAGCTCTGGCATTGCCCCTTCACTACGGGGCATGTTCATCCCATGATTGGGCCCCCAAAACGGAAAAATCCAATACTTAAGCAAGGTTTCCATTCGAGTATTAGAGTTATTAGAGTATTTAACTTCAAATTGGCTATATATCCCCATTTCAGGATGGTTCAACCATATTGAACTACCTTTTTTGATGGTCGAACAACAATGTTTATTCGGGGGCAGGGACGATCCAGGTTTTCTTACCACTACGGGCGAGGACCGCAGCCGCAGTCCCAGCAAGCTTTCCCCCAAGGTGCGCTTGGTATGAATTTTTGGGTGCTTGGTGGTGGCCAAGTGAGCCTACAGTGCCTCCTGGAATAGAAAGTTCTTGCCGAAAGTTGTTGTAACTTGGCATTTTTGATCACTTTGGCAGTTCTTCTGGCAAATCTCGCCAGTGTGATAGAGCATGGTACGTTTCAAAGTTCCATGGATGGTGGTTGTGTGCCCAGCACGATTTCCAGCGATGATCTGTGCTTTCTTGGAGCCACAGCTGGCCATGGTTTGTTCTTTCCAGGTGGTGCGAAGCAAGTGCGGCTGCCCATGGGCTGGTAATTTGGAAGTCAAATTTCACAAAGTTGGATGGTTCACTCCTAAAAAATGACAAGCTGCGGGGTGTGGGATTTTGACCCATTGCGATGGCTGGATTTTTGAGTGAAAATCAAAAAGGGGGTATCTTCCACAACGATTGTGGACATCCCAAGAGGCTCCCACTTTGGTTTTTCCACCGATTGCACAGTGGTAGCAGAAGTTCTATCCCCAAACCTGTTGGCTATATCCTCTTCTTCGACACTGATGTTCCCATATTTGTTGGATGGATCCCCAGAATTGCTGGTAAAATAATGTAAAATTAAAATATGGTAAATCTTTTAGCTGGTCACATGTTTGGTTCTCCCGGCCTTAGGACACGACATCACACGTGGCACCACCACTGTGGCGAGTCCAATGGGACCGCAAGGGCTGGGAAGTGGATGAACAGAACAAGGTAATGCCCAAACGAAAACGGATTGTTTTGCAAACTGGTGTATGGAGAGAAGGAGAGGGTATTCTATGTGTTTCCTTTGCAACGTTCCCTGGAAAAAGCAAAAACTACCTGCCCATATCCACATCAATGTTCTCTAGCGTAGCGCCAGACCACCCCACCCCTCCCCACCCCACATGTGCTACGGTTTTCCGTCAGCTGGTATCAACATATATAGATCTAACAAAAACACTATTTCGCCCCTGCGTTCTTATGAGCTGCGCTACCAAAAAACAAAGATGGCGATATCTCTATCCCTTTGGATAGTTTATCGCAACATGCTTGGCACTTGGAGTAAATACATTGGAAGGATAGTTTTAAAGGGGCAGAGTGCACTTACCCCGTGGACATTTGCAGGGCCTGACGGAACTCTCAGTCTTGCGGTACTGGTGAATTGGTGGCAGTTGTGGGAGTAACTACCCAGCTTTGGAAGGATCTACTTGCAATGGTTCCAATCATGTTGCACTTGCGGCTAGACCAGATCATTGAAAATCATTTAAACATGGAGCAACTGTTGAAGTTTCTATGGATGAGTCCAGTTTTACAGAAGAGCTGGGATCATGGGTTGCAGTTCGTTGCCCCTAAAATGATGGGGTCCTACCACTCACTAAGGGGATACTAAGTTGTACTCTCAATCAACTTTGATCGGCAAGACTTCCAGGAACATGGGAAGTCACAACCTCAGTTACACTATCTGTGCAAATCACAAGCCCATACATCCCAACTAATATTGGTGATTTGCTCGATTCTTGTGGCACAAACCTTGTTGTTTGTTTACTTGACCATCTTGACCATTTCCATTGGGTGGCACCTAGCAGTGACCCAGTTGTCTGGTTATCATTCAAGCCAAAATGGGCTTGAACCAATCATGGTGATCAATTTGCGGCATAGAAATCACCAGATGGGATGTGTTCAAATTTCATCCTGATATTGAGCCCTTTGCTTCTTAGTGAGCTCCGTTTTTACAATGTTTCCCTATGTTTAAATACATTTTTGTGACTTTGTGGTTGTTAACCCCCCCCTTGCCCCCCGCCTTGGAACCTCTGGTGGGCGTCAAAATTCACGGCAGGAGTCCCAGTCGGCAACTCTTGAAGCTGCCGGCGGAGTCCTTGTGCGATGGCTCAGCGCGGGGAGATCATCAATTCATCTGGATCTACCATGGGATATTCATGGTTAATACTGGTTACCAATGATTAATGGGATATTCATGGTGATTGATGATGATTAGAGGAATATTGATGATATACAATGGGATACTTATGGTCTTACTAGTGGTTGACAATGGTTTTAGGGATTTCATATATGATCTTGTATATCTACAATTTTTGGATGACTTATTATAACAGACAATTACCTCACAGTGACGTCACTGGAATGATGGTGAATGTAAGGGGAATCATCCCCAAAGGGCCGCAAGTCTCAGCTATCTCCAGGTGAGTGACATATTATAGTCCAGCCAACTGTTTTATATACAGAATCTCTTGTGAAAGCTTATAGATATGCATGTATATTATAGAGTTACATCTATATGTGTAATATGTATTGTAATATGTCAAAAAATAGATAGACAGTCAGAGCTATGTCAATATGTCTAATATATGTCATATGTATGTATGTTCACTGCTTGGCCTTATTTCTACAATTCTGATCGTTGGAAAAAGGGCAATGCAAAGAGGACAGCCCGAAACCAGACCCACGGCAACAAGCACAAGACAAGCCAATACAAAAAGGATACCCGGACACCGCATCCACAAAACGTGTAAAATAGATTCAATTAAAAAAAAACAACGAAAGAGCAAATAGAAAGAGTTTGCAGAAACTGCGACAAATGAAAAACAAACTGCGATAAAAAATAACAAACATAGAGCAAGAAAAGAATCAATCAAAAAACAAACACGTAGCAGAAACACAAAGATTTTTGCGGAACTTCGAAAACGCAAAAATGAAAAACAGCAGAGGTAAGGAGCAAAACATAGGATTGTATGTACTTGGACTTTGTTTTTTCATTTTTAAATCTGCGTTTTACTGGTGCTTGTTTCAGTTTGTTGCGCAATTCTTGCATGGCATGTCATGTTTCTCAAAAGCCTTATCTTGCAGAATATGCAGCAAAACCTGGCTTGAAATCTTTGTCCCCTGGAACGTTTAACCACGTATCCCCAAGAAATAAAGATATCTCCCACATCAACTGACATCAATGTAGTGGCTTTGAGGCGCAGCGTGGTTCGCGCCACACAGCAGGTGCACTGCTTCGTCATCCGCGTCAACGTCCGAAACGGAAACGAGAGAAGTCATTGGAATGTGATGAAATATGGCAAAAATAGGGTTAAATCAATGCCAAATCAGCAATGTTTGCGCCTCTATCCCTTGAACTAAAGGATACAAGCTCAGATCATTGATGAGTTGTTGAACAAACTCTGCGACTGTGAAAAACTAACATTTTCGGTAGCTTAACTTGCACTCGCGCAACTGGAGTTCTAAGTGTCAGTCAGGTGCGCTCACCCATCCGCTTCAAGGACGGCACCGATTCTCACTTGGACTGTTGATTTATCGATGACATTGGGATTTCGGAATGATCAAAAACTGAACAGCAACAATGGCACTGATAAAGACATGGGTGGTTTGTCGTGCGGTTTTACTTTAAACCCAGGTTTGAACTGGTCACTTACTTTTTGGGGACATGGGTGGCAATCGTAGTGGCAGACAATCCAATTCTGGCAGGTTGTATCCTTTGATTGGAATAGGCTGGCTCAACCAGCAAGTATGGCATCAGTTGCACACATGTATTTAGACCCATGAATTGTCGGTAACTATAGTAATGAGACCGAGCATATGGAACACTTCATAGACATGTGACCTCATAATCTTGTGTATCAAGATCCGATTGTAAACCAATTACCATGCCTTAGGTGACATCCAGGTTGAGGATATGCTCACCATACCACTATGGAGATACTATTTGTAACATTTGGTGACACCACAATTACGCATCTTGATCACATTCCATGATCTAATGATATCCACTGACTACCTGTTGGACAATTGTATTACATTGGGCCATTCAACATTATCCAATATTAGTCCATTTGTTACCTTGAATGTTGCTAGTAAATTAGACCGACTTCACTGCGACTTCAATCTATCCCAAAATTGCCAAACTGTTCAGGTCGTCTCCAGATGATCCTCTATCGTTGATGGAATATCCGAGTATATCCCCATCAATATCATAGCAATAGTCAATAAGCGCCACTACATCGCCATAGCAATAGTCAATAACCGCCACTACATTGCCATTAGTATCCCATTAGTATCCCATTAGTATCCCATTCGTATCCCATTCTCCATTATCCAGATAGACTACAGCATCCCATACATATCCCCATTCTATCCCTATTGATGGTTGTTATTAACACTCCATTTATGGCTGATATTTGACGGTTAATATATCCGTTGTTTGTTGGGTCTATACCCATCTCATTTTCATACCATTCTCCCATTCTCCATTCTCAGTATCCCATACATATCCCCATCATATCCCCATACATATCTCCATGATATCCCCCATGAAATCCCCCTTGATACCCTCTGGTAATCAAACATGGCAATTGAAAATCCTCCATTTATAGATGATTTTCCTATTGAAACCTCTATTTTTAGGAACTTTCCAATTGCTATGTTTGACTACCAGAGGGTATCCCCCTTGATATCCAATGTATTTCCGGATCGAATCGCCACAGGAGGTCTGCCGCTCCCCCTCCTCCGCCGCCGCCGCGGCCGCCGCCGCCTCGATGCGCAGCGAGAGGGTGCGGCGATGCCATCTGGGGATGCCCCCTGAAAATGGCCGTAAGATTGGGTGAATCATGGCCAAATATTTATGTATATATGTATATATGTGTATATTTATGTATTCATATATATATATATATGTATATAAATATATGTATATAAATATACATGTCATATCATATAGATATCATATAATTATGCATGTTCATATGCTCTATCAGTCTTGATCGACTCCCAGAAATGGCACTTTCATGGTACGACTCAGAGATCTATGGTACCTGAGTAGTACCTGAGTATAGTATGTATAGCTGATGTGGTGGTTTCAAAAGCATTGTGATTTCAATCCCCAAGGGATTGGGATTTGTAAGGCTGATATGTTCAGGTTATTCTGACCCAGAACAGTTGAATGAACATGTGTGTTGATGCTGAGTGTTTGTTTTCCCTCATGGGTATGATGGAAGATCAGCAAGAAGATCGAAAAATGTTGTCCTCCATCTTTAGCATATTTGGCAATTATTTGGCAGCTATCAAAGGATGATGGGTTGCGCATTTCATGTGGTCTTTCCCACCGCCCGCCAGGATACGAGGCCCGGAGAATTTGAGCGACCAGAGATACCTTTTCCTTTTTGGCCAACGTTCATTCAATTTAAAGGACCTTTGGTTGGCATGGTGATTGCTGGCCCAATCTTGGGCGCAACCAGTGAATTGGTTCCATTCCCATGTTTCATCCCCGTGTTTCGGCCGTCAGTTGGGGGGGAGGTTGGTGAGTTGGAATTGACCAAACCGGGCCCCAAGGCCCTAAAGCATCATGTCATCATGTTTGTTTGGTGGTTGATCAAACCCAACAGTTCCATCCCCTCAGAAACAGCCCCTGCAGGGCTGGATCCCCTTGTTCGCCACGAGAGGACCGTTGAATTTGGGGAGGGAAAAAAAACACTAGGATAATTGTGGAACAATGGGATGGGATGGGATTGTTGCCATGCTGCAATACTAGCCCAAAACCTTCTGCGATTTGAACCCTTTTGTGCCGTCTTTGATACATCATTTTTTGCTTATTTGTAGTCTGCACAGGGTTATCAAATCTATGATGCTAGGCAGTGTCACAGCTTCATGATACATAAAACTTGCGTTCTAAATGCGCCTGCTGAAAATTTGAGAGGAATGACTGCACGTTTGTGTTGGAATCTCAACTGGGTGGGCCAAAAAAGAACGGGGCTTTGACTCACCGATCGCACCGTGGCTCAAAGCTCAATGCGAAATGTGTGTGGTTCTCACCCCTTTGGGTGGGGAGCTGCTGTGGTGACTACATTTTTCAAGGCGCCGGTGCGTTGGGATCGAACCCCAAAACCACAACGGATTCTCCACTGTCGAATGAAAAGGAAACTATTCTAGGCAAGGTTCATAGAAATAGCTTGTGCTCTGCTTTTTGCACGCTGTTTAACCTTTCTCTTGGTTCTCACATGAAGATGTCCAAACTGTCGAACATTGCGGGAACTCAATGAATCCCCGTATCTGCAGGGTAGAACCGTGTTCATTTCCAAATTCTGTGCCCATGGGAAGGCGCACAGATCGGGATGCAATTTCCAAAGCAGGCGACTGTGCCAGGGGAGTCGCTTGAAAAACATGTTTAATAAAGTGGTCCCTACAAGATACGAAAGCAAGGTAAAATACATCAATGGCTGTATCTCTTTGTGGAATTCTCAGGTTGAGGGTCTGGAGAGTTTGTAATAGGTGTCCTATCAACAAAGATCTGAATTCCAACGGGACATGGCAATATAAATCCCACTTTTCAATATGTAAATCATCGGCAATATTGAGGTTCATCATTGAGTTCCCAGTCGCCAGTTCCTCAGGTTGACAAGGCTAATGTCATAGTGGTAATGATTTCCCTGGAAATCATGGGATTCTCCGTGAGAATATTTTGGGGGAGCCAGCTGTACTGGACAGCTTGGAGGTGTCGTTTGCCTTCCCAACTCACAGGATGAGAATGTCATCCTACAACCAGGAGCAACAACAATCATGATGAGGCGCCAAAGTGGTTTGTTTTCGTTTCTCTTTTGAGCTTGGCAAATCTTGCTCCAAGGGAGCGCTACGATATTCCCGTCAACACTTGCAGGGAATATAAGCAATACCTTTATCAAGAAAAAAATGCTGGATGATTTCCAGGATATTTTTTTTCAGTGCTTCAATGATCAATGAAATGCGTTAAATGCTGATCCCAATGGCATAGTTCATCATATTTCCAGAGGCGGGCTGGAGCGTCACCAATGCCAGGCGTTTGCCCCTTCAGTTGACCATCACTATGCTCGAAGAGCTGCTGAGCAGTGTCGTGCCAGGCGGCACTTCGCCAGCTACTACAACCGTATCCTAAAATGGATGACGGTGGTAAAATCCTACTAGAAAAGTACAATTTATAGTGACTAGTGATAAATGATGCGCTATCTCTTTGGGGGGTGCTATAACCCAACTTTGGAAGTTCAAGCTTTGAGTTTTGAGGAAATCAGGTTGTTCACAGGAAATGTTGTAAACCAAAAAGAGGCCTGGCCATTTGCAACTGGAACTAATCCGTTCCCCCAATAAAATCCGACCCCAGAAACAATATATCAGATTGATTCATTTGGGGTCCAACCGAAAGGAGGTTCCGATCGGGATTGCAGCCAGGTCAGTATGACTTCATCTACTTCCCTTGTGGGAAACGAAAGGCCGCCTGTGACTGTGCTGCAAATCCCAGCCTCAACGGTGCGCACGAAGTTGTCAGTGCCCTGCCATTGTTTTTGTTTAAACATGTTTAAACAAAGTCCCCAATTTGGTTGTTGGCTCTATATCTCCTGCCTGGTAACACGGCCTTGTTTACGGGGCGTGTTTGGATCCTTTTTGTGGCTCCAGGGGCGCAATATTGCCTTAGCGTTCATCAACTTCACATCCCACTTGGCGGCCACTTGTCTGACAACAGGGGGAGATTGCTACAAGTTGTTCTGCTTCATTCGATGATTGGAAGACTCTGAATGTTCCTTATTCCAGTGTTGATGAAATCCAAGAATGTGGGGGTCGTTAATCTCCCCCAGTGTTTGTTTCTCAAATCACATGTTTTTCTGCTTTCTGTTCTCCATGTTGTTGGTCAAAACCCCAAGTTCCACATTTCCCCCATGTGCTGTTAATCAGAATGATTAGATTCCCTTCTCCCCAGTAAGAAACCATGGTTCAGTATTGAATCTGTTCTGTTTGCAGTCCCACAACAAGGGTGCATTTTACAGGGGAGTTGCAGTATAGTGTTTGATCAACCAACTGTCCTAATTCACCATATTCTTTCCATATTTTTCCAAGCGTTGTTCCCAGCTGCAAGTTTGTCGAGGGGTTTCCGGGATTAGATAAATCATCTGATTGGTTAGATCCCTATTGGATGTTTCTCACAATTGGGGTACTGTACCCCAAAGCACTGTAGTTTCCACATTCAATGTGACCAATCGTAAAGATTGCCAATTAGGGTTCCCCATGACTTAGGAAACCTAGATTTCTGGATCTAGTAATTATTTTTGCATCACTATAAAATAAGCATTGGTGTGACCATTACATACCAGTATTGACCCCCCACAGTTTTCTCAAGATCTGTTAGAACAACCATTATTATTGAAATAATCATGATAAAACTCATTATTACCAGTATTTCTCCATTATTTATTCATTGTTATCCTCATTATCAACTCATTCTGTGAACATGATGACTCTCATTATCAAACCATTATTTTATCATTTAAATTCATTGAACCATTATTTGACCATCATGATTCTCATTATCTCACCAGTATTTACCCAGTACTATTCTGTGATGCTGAAAAATCCATGGATTTCAGGCTCAGGCGGCTGTTGCCTTGCTGATAGCGCCGGGCACCTTCGGAGATCGAAGGCCCCATGTGAGCCAATCTGAAGTCCAAGGCACTGATGGTGGAGTTGGGGGGGGTTGGGATTTTTCCGGAATATCATGGGGATTTCCCATTGTTGATGATTTTTTCATGGTATTTTCATCATTTATAGGTTCTCCCGGTTTCCCATGGTTTTGCCATCATTTCGTTGGGGGATTTTCCAGCCATGTTTGATGATTGCCAGAGGCTGGGGGCATGGGACTGCTATACCCGCTACTCACCAGTGGTGTGGCTCAGGCCTAGGTCCGAACCTGGCCTACTATGTCGCTCGATTTGGCTGGCAGGCGCTGATGTCATGTGGCCGATCACAGATCATTTGATGTGTAAAACCGTGGTTTCAAACCTAAATTGATGGAACTGATTACTGATTACGTTTTAATGATTTCTGCTTCAGGTCTTCCTTCGAACTGGTTTTTGGGAGGTCCCAACTTGCTATGTACAAGTTCTGCACAAGATAAATCATGACCATTTATGACTTGCCAGTGGCCCCGACACCAAAGCCTTGGATCTCTTCAGTTGAGACCTTGGGAGATTTCTGAAACACAGCTTAAACCTGTGAGCTGTTCAAGGTGAACACCGGAAAACCATGGAAAACCTATATGTTTTTTTTTGCTTCGTATTGCTTAGTTACTCATCGTTACTCTAAATCCTACTTTTTATACTTTTTCGAGCCTTGGATTGGACTTCCCTGGAACTTGGATGAACATTCCAGGAAATGTGTTTGCCTTGTGAACTGAAGCATGGTGAACTAGCCCAATGATTTGAGGGAAATCAGGAATCGATGACTTGCCATTGTGAGGGACTTTTGATTATAATTGCACATTCATGCATTCCTCCAGCATATCCATCTGACTTGCGCTCAGGGCCGAAGATGCAGCCCTTTGGATTCAAACGCAGGTGAATGAAATCTGCGTCTGGAGGTTGAACCCCTTTTTGGACATCTTTTGATTTGTGGGACTGGACATTCCCATAAGCTTTGTTGTGGGTTTCGTAGGTTATGAGCCCAAAGCTCACTCCAAAATCTGACGCGATGGCAATTTCTGAGTCTGCAGCTGCTGCTGCAGCCGATGGCGCGACTGCTGCGGCTGGCGCTGGCGCTGTGCAGAGCGCGGATGCAGCTGCGAGCGCTGATCGACATGCTGCTGTGGCCGCTGGCGCTGAGCTGATGGCGGCTGCTGGAGATAGCCGAGGAGGAGGTGACGAAGGTGGATCGAAGGTTGTCAAGGACGATGGCAACTTGGTGGCCAAGGGTGATGGCATCTTGGCTTTGGAAAATGGAGATCTTGGGGGGCAAGCTGGAAGTCAAGCACTAGTTGTCGCCTCTGAAGCTTTGGTGCAGACTGGCACCACAACTGATTTGTCAGGGCCGGAGGGACGACCCCAGTCATTGTCANGAAGTCAAGCACTAGTTGTCGCCTCTGAAGCTTTGGTGCAGACTGGCACCACAACTGATTTGTCAGGGCCGGAGGGACGACCCCAGTCATTGTCACCAGCAGTTCCATCTCAGATCTTTTCAGGTGGTTCAGGTGTGATCCATCAAACCCCAAATGGAAGTGTGGAGAAGCAGCAGTTGGAAGAGTTTCGAACACCCAAAGACTGTAGAACCAAGGGAGGATCTAACAGTGTCGAACCACCTCTGTTTACTCCGCAAGATCTTAGAAGGTTTGATGAGATTCATGCACAAGCTCCACATTTGTATCCACCATACATGGACAACAGGATGTCAGGTCAATCCACAGCCGCTGCACATGCGCATGCCTTTGCGTCTTGGATGGCAGGGTTTGCACAACAACCTCAACCAGCTCCATCAATGCCGGATCCCACTTGGAGACTTCAGGTTGCTCACGAGATGGAGCAGATGGGGGCCATGTTGAGAGCTTCACAACATGAGAATGTTCGTTTGAGGTTGGAGATTCAGGAAATTCGAAAGTGTGTCAACACTCCAGGTTTTCACACTCCAGAGGAGGACGGACCAGCAGGTCGACAAGCATCTACTAAGGAGGACGGACCAGCCGGTCGACAAGCATCCACTAAGGAGGACGGACCAGCGGGTCGACAAGTTCCATCTAAGGAGGACGGACCAGCGGGTCGACAAGTTCCATCTAAGGAGGACGGACCAGCAGGTCGGCAAGTTTCATCTAAGGAGGACGGACCAGCAGGTCGACAAGATCGCTCAAAGGAGGACGGACCAGCGGGTCAGCAAGCTTGTGTTCAGGAGGACGGGCCAGCAGGCCGACAAGGAAGTTCAAAGATTGGAAGTTCAGAAGGTTATCAAGGGACATGGAATGAGAATGGATCAGCAAAGGGTCAGGATGGACGAAAGGAGGATGGGGCCAGGGCCCAGCAAGAAAGGAATGGAGAAGGATCGACAAGGTCCCAAGAGCTCGAGTTCATGATGCTCATGTTGCAATCCATGCAGGAACTGCAACGAAAGATCACGGACGAGAAGGAAGAGAAGGACGTGGTAGCTGGAGTCGAAGTGGTGAGAGCTGGAATTCCGGATCTACCTGTGTTGGCGGATTGGACAGCCTCTGAAGGACCAATCATGATGGGAGATTGGCTCACACTTTTGGAACCGGCTATGGCAGACATGTCATCGACCTCTGAGGAGTGGTGGACCTTGATGATGGCCTCAGTCCAAACCTGGTACAACCATCACATGCTTCTTTCGCCACTTGAGCGAGCGAGCCATAAGCCCATTGCTCCAGCTGAACTTCAACAACGACGTTGGCAGCGCTTGGAACGAAGAGTTGCAAGCCTTTTGCTGAAAGCCATCCCTGCAGCTCAGAAAGAGGAGGTGGTCGCTGGAAAAAATCTGAGCACTTTCTCAATCATGGCTCATCTCCAGATCATATACCAACCTGGAGGTCTGGGGGAGAAGGAAACAATTTTGAGGAATTTGGAGTCTCCGAGCGAAGCTGGATCACTTCAGGAAGCTGTCTTGCTGCTGAGGAAGTGGGGTCGCTGGAAGTCAAGAGCTCGAGACATTGGTGTGGCCGAACCTGATCCATCTGTTTTGATGCGAGGTCTTCACAAACTGTCTCGCAAAGTTTTGGACAATCATGCAGATCTCAGGTTCAGAGTGACTTTAGCAAGATCTACATTACTTCTTGACAGTGCCCCTACTCCAGCCACTGTGGAGCGCTATGTCACGATGCTTCTTGCTGAATGCGAACAGATCGCTCACACTGAGAAAGGCGACAAGAAAGGTGCCTCTCCAGCTGCGATTCCAAGGCCGAAGTTCAATGAGGCGAAGGTCAAAAGAGCTGAGGATGGTGAAGAGAGGAATGGAAAGGGAGGAAGCAAAGGAGGAGATTCAAAGACACCGTTGTGCAGGTATTTCCTCACCGAGGAGGGCTGTAGAAAGGGGAGGGAGTGTGGCTTCAAGCATGTGCCCGACAGTGAAAAGCGGTGCTACAGCTGTGGCAGCAAGGCGCATTTCGCCAACTCTTGCCCTCGGCAGTCCAAAGAGGAAGGAGGAAAGGCTTTGAAGACACTTCANTGAAAAGCGGTGCTACAGCTGTGGCAGCAAGGCGCATTTCGCCAACTCTTGCCCTCGGCAGTCCAAAGAGGAAGGAGGAAAGGCTTTGAAGACACTTCAAAAGACTCCAGAAAAGGAGAAGACTGGATCCAACAGCACGTCAAGCCCTGAGAAAGCACCTGAGGTCAATGATGCAGTCTCTGTGGCAAGTGCATCCCCGGGGGAGGATTCTATGAAGCAGCTTNGGATCCAACAGCACGTCAAGCCCTGAGAAAGCACCTGAGGTCAATGATGCAGTCTCTGTGGCAAGTGCATCCCCGGGGGAGGATTCTATGAAGCAGCTTCTGGAAGAAGCGAACAAGATGTTGAAGTCGATGAATGTAGAAAGCTCGCAACGGAAGATGGAGGTGGAAGACAAGGGCAACAAGCTGGATACTTTGCAGAGGCAACTTGATGATCTGCGAAGGATGAATCTCAAAGTTTTCNACGGAAGATGGAGGTGGAAGACAAGGGCAACAAGCTGGATACTTTGCAGAGGCAACTTGATGATCTGCGAAGGATGAATCTCAAAGTTTTCCGTTTGTCAAAGCTGAAGACGGCTCCTGGACGTGGACTTCTTGATTCAGGAGCGACACATCCACTACGACCGCGAAGGAAGAAGGAAGATCTCAGTGCCTATCCGAAAGTTCATGTGGCACTAGCAGGAGGACAGGAGATGGAAATGGCATTGGCGCCAACTGGAGTCATCGTTGGTGACTATGGAGCTGAGCCTATCATTCCGATGGGAATGGTGACTTCAACTTTGGGCTGTCAGCTCACTTGGAACCCTGAGGGCCTCAGCCTGATACATCCCATCCATGGCAACATGAAGATTGAAATCGTGGATGGCTGCCCTTTGATGTCCGCTGAGGACACTTTGAAGCTGATCAAGGAGGTTGAGGAGAACAAGGCTGTAAGGATCCAATCACTGAAGCGGGATGATCAAGCAGGCTGGGAGGAGGAGTGGTTGCGTCACCTGGTCGAAAATCATCCAGTGTTTGATGGGGTTCCCAGCAAGATCAAGGAGGCGTTGATCGCGCCATTGGAAGATCTGAGGTTGATCGCCAATAGGCGACGAAGGAAGCTCTGGAGGAGAGAAGGTATGGTTGCTCATGCCTTTGCAGGCCCGAAACAAGGGTATACATTGACGAGGGCCATTAAGGAAATTGGTGGTGATCATCGCCGGCTACATGAGTTTGATGTTCTCTTTGGTGGTGGGGAGAGTGATTTTGGGACCAACGGCAAGGCCTATGGCATCATGTTGGGATTGGCCTTTCAAGGCCTTTTGAAGGGCTGGATTGGTGGACCTCCCTGCCGCACCAGATCGGTGTTGCGACATCAGCCAGTGGATGGAATCAGCGACATGCCTCGGCCTGTAAGGTCATGGCAGGGGGAGGAGTTCGGCAAGGGTGACTTGACGCCCTATGAGGCTGCCCAAGTTGAGGAGGACGACATACTCCTCTTCCGCTTCCTCATGGTCTACATTGTCGCCGAGGAAGTTCGCAAAATGCGAGGGGACAAGGAGAAGGTCTGGCTGGGATTGGAGCAGCCATCAGAGGCTCCATACTGTCCTGAGGCGGTGTGCCTTTGGAAGACCAAGCAGTGGGAGGAATTGGCCAAGGCTTACAAGTTGGATCTTCAAAGTTTTCATCAAGGTGATTTTGGCGGCCCCATTGCCAAACCTACTTCCTTTGGAGGCAGCCTGAAGCTGCATCTTCCACCANTACAAGTTGGATCTTCAAAGTTTTCATCAAGGTGATTTTGGCGGCCCCATTGCCAAACCTACTTCCTTTGGAGGCAGCCTGAAGCTGCATCTTCCACCACGGCGAAAAATTGTGGCAGCTCCTCGAAAAACCGAAGGCTTGACCAAGGAGGAGATATGTCAACAG
>BGPT01000462.1:104131-118120 GCA_003297045.1 Symbiodinium sp. clade C Y103 | reverse complement strand
CTACTTCAACGTCCAGCACATGCCAAAGCCTTTACCGATTCAAGTTCTGCATTGGCGATTGCCACTGGTGACACAGGCAGCTGGCGAACACGTCATTTGAGGAGGAGGGCACTTTCTTTGAGGTGGAGGGTCACTCGAGGTGATTGGTTGGTTCGTCACATTCCGGGTACTGAAATGCCCGCTGATCTTGGCACCAAGCCGCTTTCCTTTGAAAAGTTTGCCAAGTTCAAAGAGATGATGGGTATGTGCACTGAAGAAAAGCTGAAGAAAGAAGATCAGAGGAAAGAAGAGGAGAATCAAGAGGTTAAAGCACTGCGAGTGGTTTCGGCGACATCAGGAGCCGATATCAAAAGGGCTTTGACTGCAGTTTTGTTGATTGCTCAGGCCGTCATGTCCAAAGCACAGGGCGAAGAGGAATCTGGGTATTATGATTTGGGCTCACTGGACGTCATCGTCATCTGGGTCGTGATTCCCTTGATTGTGGCGCTCATTGCCATTTTGGCCATGCACAAAATGAATCTGGCTGAGCTCAAAGCGAAGTCAAAAGAGATTGAAGATGAAGTGGAAAGAAGGGTTCAAGAAAGAGTCCAGCGATTGGAGATTCAGATAGAAGAAAGGTTCAGCAGGGAGTCAGGTTTGAGGAGAAGAGGTCAAGCATCTTCATCATCATCCTTTGCTCCAATCACAAGAGAAGAAAGTCCTGAAAACCATGCTCCGCGACCATCTGAGGAAAATCCAGAACTCGCTCCTTCGAGCATTGCTGCTGGCGCTGCTGGAAGCATTCCTGCGGGGAGCGCTGCTGCGAGCGCTGCTGGCCGACGCGCTGATGCAGGCGCTGCTGATCATCTTGCCGCTGCTGGCGCTGCTGGAAGCACTTTGGGAAGTGCTGCTGCTAGCGCTGCTGTTGGAAACTTCGCTGCTGCGGCCGCTGATCAAACAGCATATGAGCCGGCTTCAGCCACCACAAGTGTGGGATCATCAAACGATCTTCCTAGACTGAGTTTTCACCCTGATGCTGTGCCATTGTATGTGACTCCAACTGGCACCAAGTATCACACCAAAAGATCTTGCTATGGTCTTAGGAATGCAGCCAGGATTTTTGTGGCTGATAGGTGCCCGCATTGTGGCCCGGTCCAAATTCGCCCTAGAGGCACGTTGTATCGTGGGAATGCTGGTGATTTGCATACCCAGCGGCTTCACGCTGTTTCATGTGATGGAACCCCAAGAGAACTTGGACCGTGCCGGGCATGTGATGACTAAGGGCTTGAGCTTTTGAAGTTTTCGTAAACAGCACCTGGGCGGTGTCTGTTTAGGGGGAGTGCACATTCATGCATTCCTCCAGCATATCCATCTGACTTGCGCTCAGGGCCGAAGATGCAGCCCTTTGGATTCAAACGCAGGTGAATGAAATCTGCGTCTTGAACCCCTTTTTGGACATCTTTTGATTTGTGGGACTGGACATTCCCATAAGCTTTGTTGTGGGTTTCGTAATAATTATACTATCCATTTCCAGTTGCCATTTAAGGGCGACATTTGGGATTTGAGAGGCCGTATCAATCTTTGGAAGGTCCTGTTATCTAGGTGTTGTATGGTTTGGGCAAGGAATGATCATCACTTTGGTGGAAAAAAGAAAGTCCTCCCACTTCAGCAAGCTTCGCTGAATTCCCACTGGATTCTCTGCAGGAGTTAAATGATCCCAGCGCTCCACGTGTCTACAGAGACGGACGCGGAACGGGTGGGTGTAGTGTAATTTTTTGATTCTGCTAATATCTTTGGCAGGGCATAAAGGCGTAGTACCCTCTTGAATATCCCAAGAAATGAACAGAATTGTCGTCATTTTTCTGATGTTCACCTGCCAGATTTTGGGGATGTTGAAACAAACATATGCCCAAGTATCACGCTCCAAATCAAGGGTCTTTTAAGCCAGCTTGTATTGATGTATGGTGTACTCTGCTGAGCCTTGGCCCCTAAAATGGGCATCCATGGAGGTCCAAAGACATCATTCAAAGGGTTGATTTAAGGGAACACCATGGATTTTGTAAGAACATACCGTAACATACCTGCAAATGCACTCTTTTCATCCCAGGAAATGATGCTGGAAAGGTTGCAGTGTGTTTTAACTTTTTTTTTGGACTTGCAGGCGTTTGAGTATGGGGAGTGCACCTCGGACAGATTTGGATCTGTGAGGATCTCACCAAGCAGCACCAGTCTATATGCAATTCATGAAGATTCCGCAACATGATGACATGCTGTTTCAAAAACATCAGGAACCAGTCATTTATTTGGGCAAGGAAGTGATCACCAGTGTTCAAATCCCCCCATCGTTCAAAACCAGCTCCTGAGATGAATAGTTTTTTCTGCACCCTCTTGTAGATGAAAGTTGCCCATCCAAAGCACCCAGAGCACCACAATGAAAAACATATGAGGTAAGAAAAAACACACAATAGACGTGATACATGGGATTTCACCCACCTGGTGCAGGACAGCACGTTCAAAATCTAGTTGGAGCCGTATGTCAGCTGATCGACATGGAGATGGTGAATCAGGCCACAGATGCCATGGTCCTTTGTCAAAAGAAAATTGGAGATGATGAATGATATGTTAATGTATGTAAATACATCTGTGTATGTATAATATATATATATATATACATACACATTTGTATATGTGCAAGAATGTTATTGGAGTCTATCGATCTATCTCAAATCTGATCTTATTTGATTTGGTCTGGTTTTGTCTCATCTCGTCTCATCTCAGCTATTTGTACAATCTATCGCCGCGGATAAACTCTCAGATGCTGCTGATAGGGGATGGTGGTTGCCATTGCATAAGGGGGGCCACTGAGATTGCACTCAAATTCTTATCCTGCATTCTTGTTGCACAGTGCTCTTGCCGAATACCATCCTAATCTATCTGATTTGTCTAACCGATCCTCCAACCTATCCAGTATATTCAATCTATCTTATCCAGTCCAGTCTAGTTGAGTCTATAGAATCTAGTCTAATCTCACTCTAGTCTGGTCTGGTCTAATCAAGCCAATCTTGTCTACTCCAATCTAATCCTGTCCTTATCCTGTCCCAATCCAGTCCAATCCAACCTAATCCAATCTAATCCAATCGAGCAAATATTGATCAAACCAAGCCCAATCTATCTGCCTTTCTGTCTCATTATTATCAAATCAAATCCTATCTTACCATAGCTTATGCGGCGACGCGTCTCATCTGATCTCATCTTATCCTGTCTGATCCCATCCGGTCCATTCTCAGTGACAGAATCACATTTATCATCACTGCAACTACTGTCACTATATCATACTATATCAGTACTATAATAATCTAGTGTTTCCCAACTATTATTAAATATGACCATATCACTATTATTAGAATCTGATGTGTTTCCAAAACTGTTTGGACCAGGTTGCCACAGAAAACAGCAAGTTGCCAGGCCATGGAGTTTTTGTCCAATGAGAGTCAAGGCGCTGCGTTGAAAATCAACGTCACCAGTGTTGTGAAACACGGCTTTGTCTGAAAATGGGCTATATCCCCCAAATAGCCATTTTAATGGGGATAATGATCATAATCTATTGGAATTGGGGGGTACCCTAGTTTCAGACAGACATGTTCAAATCCTATTTGGGGGGTTCAGAACATTGGAGAACCGTCACCAATGAGTTTTAATACATCCAGTGATCCAGTGACTGGATGATTTGCGGCTACCCATGGCTACCCCCATTTTCGGAAACCTCCATTTGGGTGGATCCAAATTGTCTCGGCATTTCTATGATAGGTTTGAAACCAATGAGAAATGGAATTTCTTACGAATTTTGCTGGGAGTTTGCGGCCATTCACAGATTTATCAAGTCCACTCAAGCTGCGTTGGGCACTCACGATCATGATTGCAGATACATCAGGGACATGCCCGAATTCCGAAGAGGTTCAAATTGCCAAAAAGTTACTGACTTAAGAAGATCCAGCCCCCAAAGACGAGGATGTTTTGGGGATATGCCGATATGCCCTGGTTCCCAGTTACAGACGTAGACTTACTTACCATGGTCCTGAATCACCTGTCTCCATCCTGATGGATGAAACCTGATTGTTAAATCATCACTTTTGCACTGATCAGGTGTTTTTCCTGGTCAAAGATGGTCAAATTCCAATTCTGATGAACCATGATGAAATGATGAAACATGATGAAACCCTTCATCTGCCTTTTCCCACATGTTTTGGAGGTCTCATGGCATCCGATGGACGCCGCAGACGTGGTGGCAACGCGGTCGCAATCGCTCCGGTGAACACCGAGACACCCTGGGCCGGTCAGGTCCTCAGTGTCCGCTGCTATGGGAATCAAAAAGTCGGATTCACCCAATGCCATAAAGAACTCCATGGGGATGATTTATACAAGCCATAAGAATGGTGATATTCAGGATACTTCATTATTGAATATTGATGAGTATTACAGTATACCGTATACCCCTTAAAATATGAGGGAAAAACGAGGAACACGTGCCCAAAGAATGGCAATTCGGGGTATGAAATTGCGGTGTAAGCCGGATGTCCAGTTCATAAAGCATGACAATCCCAAAAATATAAAGGGATACAGTTCATGGTGTTTGAAACTCTTCAGTTAGTCACTGTGATCTGGCATAAACTCATCCACTAAGAGTCGGAATCGGGGACTTTAAGAGCTTTAGCCATCAAGAATGGAGAGTTGGCGGCATCAAAATGGTGATTGGATGATTTTGACCGATTTAACGATGAGGACGTGTGAACTGATGGACAAAAACTGGAAAATTGGTGATGTAGCCAAGAGATGGCGGGAACAAGTGGTGAACAAGTAGTTGATCAGAAGTCTTACTTGCTACTTGGCATGATCCCCAGTGTTGGGGAATATGGGGACCGTATCCAACCATGGCCGTGTCTTTAGTTGGTCTCTTGCATTTGTTTCAAGATAGCGCAGAATAGTTGGGTACATTGACGAAATACCCCAAGATCTTCCAAGTTGATGGTTCACATTTGCTGTTTCAAGAGGATTACCACCAAAAACAATCATATCAGGATAGCAATGGCAATTAGACAAGAAACTTATCAACAGCAACTTCAATCGGGATGTGGTGGGAGAATACCACTCATTCGATGCATTTCCGAGCCGCAAAACAAAGATGGGGTGGTTCACCAGTGAAGTTTGATTTTCAGGCGTCATCAACAGGGAAAAGTTCCCAGAAACATATCCATCTATAGATATCAACGATGTTCCTTGATTTTCCTCCTAGAGGATGGCATTTCCCAGCCCGATTTGATTACGATATCAACCATTAGATGCGACTGCAAGGACAACCAGAATTTTGTGGCGTGCTGAATCGACATGATGTGGCAATGCAGTAGAGATGATAGGGGCATGGTAAACTTGGCAATTTGCAGTATCTTTGGCTTTAGTACATGATATCTGAAAGGTGAAGCCAAAGAATATACTCATACATTACATGACATTACCTGACATTACATGACATTACATGACATTACATGACATTACATCATATTACATGACATTACATGACATATCATTACACCGCGTCGTATCGCATTGCATTAAATTCATACATATAATACAACATGCATCTCCTGCTAGCAACATCCTTCAGGCGAAAGCTTAGAAGTCTGATAGCGATAGCGGCACTCCCGGGGTACGTCGACCACCTTGCCAGGGTTGGATGTGCCACCGGCAGACTCTGCGACCTTGCCTCCCGGTTGGGATAGGCCGCGATTTTGTCGGAACATCCTGCGGTAACTTCCAGATGTTGCATCAACGAAGCTAGGGGATGGATCAAACCCCCCAAGTTCACATCAAAATAGCTGGTGCATCTTCATCCCCCATTCTTATCATAGGCTTTGACCCATCCGCAACCGTAATGGAAAACTGTATCCTCAGTTCGTTCCTCCCTTTCATTCTATGGTGGAAAATGGATGAAAATCATCCCTTTTTCCAAGCAGTACCGATTTCCAGTGGCAGGCATAGCAATTTGATGGAACCTGTTAGTTCCATTGACTCCACCACAGGACTGGGACTGGGTGGAGCACCCCACTGCAACCTTTGGGATGTCGTGGGGCGAGGTCCCAATTTTTCTCAGCAAATATCTCGGAGCCTCATGGAGCGATTTGGCAAAGATAATTCCTTCCCTGATAAACTTGGAATCGCCCTTTCCAACCGACCGAAAACACCTGGGAATGACAGGTGCCATTCCTTCCTTGTCAGCTTCATTTCCGTTTTTTTGGTCACTGGAGCCTCAGGAAGACACTTGACCAACTCCGCACCATTCGAAAGTAGTACATCCTTTGGATCGCGAAGCGACTCCCCTAGTGGAATGAAGCTTGGCAGCATCTGGCATGGCAGCGCCCATTGGGGGTGGTTCCGAAAGATCATAGACCCATCAGTATCTTCAAAGAATGCTATTACAAATTGGTTGATGGCTTTAAGTATTCTTTATTTCCACCCCTCCGTGGTATGATCTCCATGGTTTCAGATCATGCAAATGACGGCCCTCAAGGGTCATCAGTGGGTCAATTTTCTGCAGGCCTTTCCAGCTGAACCTTTCACCTCCTGCAATAGCCGCAAGGAAGACTTCGTCCAGTTCGTCTGACAAGTCCAATCCAAACAACAGGCGCTGTGCTGCAAAAACATTGGCCATGGATATCCAGTGGTTTGCTAGGGGTTATACCATTATTTGGAGCCCTAAGGGCGGGAACACATCTACGACAGCCAGTATAGGATAGTGTAGGTAGTATTGATAGTGCCAAGTATTGACTTTCATCACTATTGAGATGATTAATACCAATTAGATATATATATATATATAATATATTTATTATTCATGTATTTATTTATTTATAATTTATTTATTTATTTATTTTTGGATGGGTTTAGATAAGTTTCACCTATTCACATCCCAAAAAGAAGACGTAGACGTAAGAAGTGACACTTTTCCAACCACCCAGCTGCAGCTGTCTGCAGGGCTCCCAAGGCGCGGGGCCCAAGTTTGATGGTTTTTCAACAAGTTGAAACAGTTGAGAACCTGCTGTTCCTATGTTGTCCCTATCAAAATGAGCCAACATTGCTGGAAATTCGGTATCCCATGATTTCTTGGGGTGTTTGGTGGAAAGCACCAGCTTGGAATGTCTATCCAATGTGATTCTTGGTGAACATATGCCATCTGGGAGTGCTGCGTCCTGATAGACGTGGACGGGGTGTCACTGGGATGTCCCAATTTCGACCCATCATTCTAAAATTGTAAACACCTTTGCCTTCACATTGGAGTCAAAAGGGCAGCTCATCAATGTGCCTGTGAACACCAACGCCGGGGCTACTCGCGTTTATAGGTCTTTGAACATGTAGGCATTCCTGCAGATTTGTATTTGCAAGACTTCATTGATCCCTACTCGTACCCCATGTTTCTTGCCGGTTGTCCATTTGGGTGTCACCCACACCTGCAAGTACTGCCTTTGCACATCATCTTATCTCTTCATTTGGGCCGGGTTGCCACTGCAATTTGCTGCTAGAGTGGAAATTCCTCTGGATTTCTCGGCTTGGCCTCTTCGAACAATGGCTATGTTTCCAGAGTGTAATGGGCGATATCGGATATGTGTCAAACCGACCCAGAGAAGCACATTGAAAAAGCACAGGTTTCAATGAGTGGTACATGGATGAGGCATTGGGGCTGTCCCTCCCAGCCGTTGCTCCCCAGATCGAGATGATGGGCCCACGTGTCCGCGTAACGGCTCCCACAGGTGGGTGAGGTTGAGTGAAACTGCGTTTCTGGAATCAAGCTTTGATGGCCAAGGTCCTTGCTCCACAAAATACTTGATTCACAGTTTGGCTGCTTTGTGTATGTCACAGCGAACCACATGTATGTAATATGTAGATAGATAATGGTAGATAGAGAGAGAGAGAGAGAGAGCCATATATATATATATATACGCATAGATATTGATATGCAATGATATCCATCAATGAGTGGTTTGAAACTATGTTGAAATGTTGAAACAAAGTAGCCAATTGTGCCAGTCAGACGATTTGCCAGGAAACCGGGAGACCAGCAGCGCCTTTCATCTTCTCTCCGAGGACAGCTGAATAATTTGCGCGGCTGAAGCCAAGCCTTTTTGGGGACATGGGATATTTATGGGAAACTCTTGGCATATTGAAATGATGACCGATGGTCAACGGAAGTTTAGAAGTCAAACTTCAGACAATATGGACAGATGGAAAAGCAGAGGTGGGAAGAGGCAAAGAAGAGACAGGGAGAAGAAAGAAGATCAACATGCGCGAAAAGGTAGAAAAGTCGTGAAGCACTGTCTTTTTCGAATGTGTTGTGGCTCCGGAGGGTCGAAAAGTAGGCTCGCTAAAGCGGCGGGTGCGGAGCCATCTGGGCAGATGAGAGATCAAAAAATGCACGCCGTTGTGGCACGAAGCAGATGTTCAAGTCAAAACGCTAAAAGCACCTCAGGTTCGGAGCACTTTTGGAAGTTGACATATCGACAAAGCGCACCGTGCTGTGGCGCGAAGCGCATTTCCAACTCAAAATGCTAAAAAAGCCACATCTTCGGAGCAGCTTTGGAGGTTGGGGCGCTGAAAAAATGCACGTCGTTGTGGCGCGAAGCAGATTTTCAAGTCAAATGTGCAAAACACATCACGTTTGCAGCACTTGTAGAAGTTTGATGTTGAAAAAGTGCACGCCGTTGTGGCATTGTGGCGCGAAGCACATGTCCAAGTCAAAATGTGCAAAACACATCGCGTTTGGAACACTTTTAGAAGTTCTGATGTTGAAAAAGTGCAGGCAGTTGTAGCGGGTCGCACAGTTCCAAGTCAAAATGCGCAAAACACATCACTTTTGGAGCAATTTTAGTAGTTCTGATGTTGGAAAAGTGTACGCCGTTGTGGCGTTGTGGCGCGAAGCATGTTTCAAAGTCAAAATGCCACAAGCACCACATGTTCGGACCACTTTTCGAGGTTCAAGCGTTGTTTTTCGTGGCAAGCGCAAGGGATTCTGCACCTGGTGAAAAGTGAGCTAAACGAGAGGGGTTGAATTTCGGAGCTCAAATCTTTAGCTTTGCTAAAATGATTTTGCGTGACAGGTGCAGCACTTCGTGCGACCTGGCCTCACTTTTTCATAGCAGGCACAGTACTTTAGCGACATGGGATAGACAAATAGCAAAACGCATTGGCACGAGGCCGTCAGCTCTGCACTCAACTTTTCATTTTTGATGGAGGTCTCGCAGAATTGCTTCATTTTTGATGTTGTCAATTTTAAAAACTGAGGAAGTCTTGCAGAATTTCGTCGTTTTGTAGCTAGTGAACTTTCATTTTTTCAGGAAGTCTCGCAGACTTGCTATGTTTTCGACCTGTCAACTATCACTTTCGAAGGAAGTCTCGCAGAATTGCTTCGCTTCAGAAAAATGAATACATAAACAAATAAGATAAATGAATAAACAAATACATGAATGAATAGGTAGATAGATATATAGATAAATAGATAAATAGACAAATAGATAAATAGATAGATAGATAGATAGATAGATACTCAAATAGGCAGGGATAGATACTCAACTAGACAGAGAATAGATATAGATATAGATATAGATAGAGAGATAGACAGATAGACCGATAGACAGGTACATAGATAGATAGGCAGCTAGACAGAGAGATCGGGAGGTAAATTGGTTGATCGATTGTCAGATAGACAGATAGTCAGATAGATAGATGCATAGACAATAGATACAGACAGAGAGACAGACAGAGAGACAGATAGACAGATAGACAAATAGACAGATAGACAGACAGACGGGCAGACAGACAGACAGACAGACAGACAGACAGATAGATAGATAGATAGATAGTCAGATAGTCAGATAGTCAGATAGTCAGGTAGTCAGATAGCTCAGGTAGATAGAGATAGACAGATACACAGACAGATAGACAGATAGATAGATAGACAGATAGGCAGACAGATAGATAGATAAATGGATTGATAGATAGGTAGTCAGATAGACAGAAAGCAGATAGATAGATAATGGATAGATAGATAGACAGATAGGTAGACAGATAGACAGATAGATAGACAGATAGATAGATACATTGACAGAAAGTTAGACCGAAAAATAGATAGTCAAATTGATAGATGGACAAGTAGATAGACAGATAGACAGTATAGACAGATGGCCAGATAGATAGATAGGTAGGTAGAAAGATAGGTGGGTAGGTAGATAGATAGATAGAGAGAGAGAGAGAGGGAGACACAGAGAAAGAGAGAGAGAGAGAGAGTGAGAGAAAAACTCAGAACATCAACCACCTTTCGGTCCATCAGTTCGCTGTGCCATCCACGAAGCACAACAACTCACCTTTCTTTTAGGTTTCCTATCTTTGAAATTTCCGCTGCCGCCTTGTGCGGTACTACTGGTACCAATGCCCAACATGTTTGGAGTGTTGTTTTGGATGATTTGGGATATAAGTTTCAGGGGATGGGATGATGGTCTCCTAGGGAACCTGATAGGAACTATTTTTGGAACCCACTGGATTTGATCTGCAGACGCTACTTCACCATTGTTCTTACTTGCATCCACAACACCGTCGAGCCTCAATAGGCAACGAAAATCCAGATGTCTGAACGGCTCTGGGGCAATGGTGTTTATGCGTACCAAGGATGGTGAAAGCCCTTGCGGTTTAAAGCACTGAGAATTGGGTGGTTTGGGGAAACCCCAACCCTGAAACATCTGCCAGGAAACAGTGGTTCAGTTGCTTCGAGGTGCACGGCCAGCGTTGGGATGTGAGCAATTCCAATCTTTCTGCGGGCAGCGACATTGCCATGTCTATGTCCAGAAGTTGAAGATGAGCCTTTGCTTCATGGTCTCATTGAAGTGTTCCAAAATTCACTTCATAGTTGCCATCGCCCACGTGTGCCCACATCTGATTAGTGAAACTAAGTCAACTAAGTGAAACATAGTGAAACTGCGTCATGCTGGAGACCTATTTGAAAAAATGTTGCCCAGATTAGCCACACCAACAGGTGTGAACACAGAATACGGCTTCTTGGTGGCAGATTGCTGATTTCCCATTGTGATTGTTCATTGTATTGTATTGGGTTTTCAGGGTTTGTTTTGGATGAATGCGTTGCTTGAAGTCTTTGTGGCAGGAGGGTTGCAAGATGTGTGGATTTTTTTTTGGTTTTCTTTTTCGGTGGCACTGCTCTGAGGCTATGCAATTTGCTCCCTGTGATCCGTCTGGAGCACCGAAGGTGAGCAGAAGTGCCAACAACCCCACTCCATGTTGATGGGCCAGAGGGTACCTTCCAAGCTTGCAAGAGAATGCAAAAGTCATGTTTGGGACATCTCTCTCTTGATTTGTGGCCCATCCACAGGGCGGTCGGTGGGGATTGTGGAGCAGTCAGTGCTCCCGAGGGCTTGCCAGGAAGATGAGTCTTCCACAGCGGAAGGTCCAACGTTGGATCAATCCGAATCAATCCCTCAAATCTCCTTAATAGATCTGAAGATGCAACTGATTTGGACCGGTTGCAGGTAGCAACTGACTGCAGCTTGCGCAGACTGCGCGAATCGCACTCGTTCCAGCAATCAAAGGAGAAGCCAATGATGGAAATCTCTGGTTCATCTTTGATAAGGTGCTGTTGATCTAGCAACCACCATGTGCTACAGTATAGTGTGAAACAGCAATCAACATGAAACTATGGCGTGAAACTGAGCACCAAGCAGTTCAAAGTTTTCAAATCAGTTTTGGCGTTGCAAGAAGGATCCACATCGTCCCAAAATGGAACCACTGCACAGCAAATCATGGGCCGCCTTGGTTGCAGCCTGCAAAAATTGATCTTGCACTCATGCAAACCGCACCAGTTCGTTGTCCGCAACTTGTTGGAGTTCAACTTATTCCAGTTCGGAAACTTGGAGGTCGTTTGTTGTGAGAACCAGAACAGCTAGAACGTTGGGAGCCACATGGCAGATGTGGCACCACATGCAGCGGGCGAATGACTAACAACGTCAAATGATCCCAACCCTGCGAAATACAATCAATTGTAATCATATCTATTTATGTTCCATGGATTGAAGAAATGGTTGGGGCCAATCAATGCTGACCTCTGGGTTTCAAATGTCAAAAAAGAAGAAAGAAACACTGCAGATGCAGACTAGAAAAAGACTTCATGCGTTTTTGTTTCGAACTGGTACCCTGACATCCTGGCAAATTACGAGGAACCAGCTCCAGCCAGAGTCTTTGACAGGGTTTCATCGCACGTGAAGGCACTTCAGTGGCGCGAAGTGTGGGCGTCAAGATTTGCCCTGGTGGCAGTTTCGTTTGTGAAAGCAGTTGCAATTGGCTAATCCAGATGATTTTGTTGATCTTGTTGATTTGTTTTCTGGTTTGGTACCAGCCACCAACCCTTTTGGCACTCAATTGCGCAGACCCTTGTTTTCTGGGAAGAGAGTTTTGCCCTTTCAATGGGATGTAGAAATCCTTTTGATTGAATCTGTTTGATGTCCTTTGGATTCTCTGGCACCACGGTGTCCCAGAATATGGACATATATGGACGAGTTGTTTCGTTGTTTTTCCTAGAAAACAAGGCATTCGTCGCAAAAACTATCCTCTGACATCGCCGCCACCCTCGTGGTGGGAGCATTGGCATGATCAGAGCTGCAGAGGTGGCCCTGGCTGCTCACCGCCGGCGACCTCAACGGCACAAGTTTGTCTTGTCAGCTGTGGAAGATGCCCAGGTGGTCTGCAAACAACATGCCATGGAATGTCAAAACTAATGTCAGAAGCAGTGGTGAAGTTGTCCCTTCACTCCTGCACAACTGATCAAAAGATCTCCTATTCCGTTGGATTCAATTTCAGTTCACAGAATACGCCAGAAAACTCTGGATAGTTTCAGTCAGGCAGAAATTCTCAATAGACATGGCCAGCATGTGCAGTACTAACAATTTTGAAAGTGAAACACCAGTCGACACTGCAGGGCACCACTGTAGACGGAACAAAGTGCATGCTGGCTGCTTCATCTGGGAGGATTTGGACCTTCCTGAATACTGGATTTCCTCTATAATCCCTGAAATTCTTCAATGGAACCGATTTTGACATCTTCTGCGGTGCAACAGATGACAGGACACTACAAAGAGCACAGGTTCCGGGATTCCGCTTGGTCAAGATGTATCAAGTAGTGACCCCATGGTCATGGTCACTTCCTTTGATACACTGGAGTCCCACTGATTGACTTGTCCGCATTGGCAGTCCATCGGCTGATACAAGGAGGCTGCACTGCGCAAAGTGTTTACTGGAAACCTGAAGCAAACTGAAGCCTGATGGCTGGGTCATGCTGGGTCAATACCCATACAACGAATACCCTACATACAATTGGGTTTGTGGAGGGATGAACCTACTGCAGCAGCTATTTTGCTGTTCAGCGTGAAAGGGCTTTGTCACATGTGGTTTTTCCTTTACTTCACACAATATCCTGAACCCCCAAAAGACAGCATCGGCTCTTGCAAATCATGTGGTTTCTGCACTTGTGAACTCATTCTTTTTCAACGTTTCCCATCTACCAGGGGTTCGTGCGAAGCATTTTCTTTGCAACCTGATGGGATGATTCTTCCCGATGTTTTTAATGAGGACAGGGGCACCATTCAATAGGGGTACTATTCACTCAATTTCTGATGTCAGACCAACATTCAAAAACATTCCCAAAACATCCTGTTAATTCTAATATGAGTTTGGAATGTTTTGGAATTATTCAGATGTTTTTCCCGAGAGCGTCTGAGCGAAGGGTTCTTCTAACTGTGAAGGTCTGTCATACATCTTCATATCTTCACATCTTCATATACTCACATCTTCATATCTTCACATCTTCATATACTCACATCTTCACATCTTCACATCCTCATCTTCACACCTTCATATCCTCACATCTTCACATCCTCACATCTTCACATCTTCACATCCTCACATCTT
>BGPT01000462.1:43438-93726 GCA_003297045.1 Symbiodinium sp. clade C Y103 | reverse complement strand
TCGCTCTGCCATCCATCAGTCACAGCAACGAACCTCTCCTATAGGTTTACCATTTTTGAAACTTCCGCCACCGCCTTGTGCGGTACTACTGGTACCAGATCTTACTTCTCCAAAATGGGACGAGCTTCAGACATAGAAAAACCCATGGGTGGCTCAGCCGTGGATTTCTGGGGCTGGAGGCACGTCTCAGCAGTCAACTCGGTGACCTTGGCGGCTCAACTGCAAGACGGGGATCATTCTCTTTCCGATACAGCTCTAGAGCAGCGCTCTACAACAGCTATTTTGATTTATTTTCATGTGAATTACAGGGTACCTGGATTTTGACTCTCCACAGTGGGGATGGGTCCGATTCATCAAAATGTGATATCATGCGATATCTTTAGTCAATTTTGGCAGTAAACCATCCCATATCATCCCATGTTTGGAGTGTCCAATGAGTTGACCCGTTGCTGGCTTGAGCTGGATGTCCAGACATCGCTTGATTTGGCCTCCCCCAAATGAGGGCTTAAATGGGACTTACATTATGAAGTGACTATGTGCCAGATGCCAGGGCTTATGCTTTACCCTGACTTGTTTCCATTTACAACAGTGCGCCTATGTCAGCCCTCAGCACCTTGCGGTAAGGTCATACCAAGAAAAAGAACACCTCGGCTGTGACGCGCGGGGCATCCCTGCATCGAGATCAAAGCACAGGTGATTTTGCAGACCAAAGTCTAGTTGCTGAAAGATGGAAATCATTCAACATTTGCAACTAACCAAACTAACCAGGCATTCACCATGCTGCATGGATCCCAACCTTGACATGAATCATTATGGCTATGGTATGCTATGGCTGCTGTTCTCCAGTGGTTTCAGCAGGTTAAACTAAAACAGATTTTCAGAACTTGACTCAGCTTGACTCAGCTTGACCAGTTGCCAATGTTGCCAATGTTGCCGAGGCTCCATGTCCAAGTTCTTGGTGGATGGTTCGGCTCGACACAAACAGACCCTGGCGCAGATGTACCAGGCAAAAGGGTAACGGTGGGGATAGGTCGGTAGGTCGGACAAGTGTGCAAGCATGTGGAAAATATTGGACTTGAGTGTTGCTCAAAGATGGCCCAAGTGTATTAAGATTCGCTTGTGACATTCAGTTTTCGCAATTATGTCTCTCATGGATTTCCAGTGAATCGTCCTGACCAGAGCAGTGCAGGCGCATCAGCCCAAATCGAGACTCGAAGAGTGCGTGGACAGCACTGCCAGGAAAACTCAGTCCAACTCAAGAAGAAACACGTGGAAAATGCGGGACGATCACAATCCAGTGCAAAATTATTGGCTTCTCAAGTTTCTTTATGCCAGACAATTTGTGAATCCCCAAGTGACTTGCAGCTATGAAGCGATACAACCCCGACTGACATCAATCCGGACAAGAGACCCAAGGTGTTTCAATTCGAGATGAATCGAGCAACCTACATTGTTTTCTATGTTTTCTACCATTCTTGAGCGGATGCTCACCCGGTCACCCCCCAAAGAAAACAGCAAGTTCTGGCCATCATCCCTGCCGAGGCTTTTCAGCTCATCGTTGGAATGGTGATTCTCGCCAATGCGGTCAGCTGAGTGAGCTGGAGGGACTCAGTGGAAGCCAAGTTGGCCAAATATAGTGGTATGGGACCATGGTGAACCCACCAATCAGCTCATCTTGTGGATGTGGCAACACCAAAAGAAGTGCTGCCCACACAGTCCCACTGGGCCGCAGATCTTCATTGGGGTCGTCACGGACTTGAGTATGCACAATGCCTCACTACAGCCGCCCAAAGGTGCCCCTGCTGAGATTTCCGATGCAGAACGGAAATATTCAAGGAGTCTGATGTACTAGTAGGCGCAATGTGAAGATGAATCAAAACATTTGCATGCATTTGCACTTCTAATCACTTTTCTTCATCACGGTCTTTGCTCATGCTCGATATGTGTCTACATTGAGAAACACATGGATTTTTGATGACGCATGCCACCAGCAGAAAAGCTACCCGCGACTTTCGCCACTCTAGACACTACCATAATTGAATGTTTTTTTCCCATTACCTGGTTGATTAAAACCGATGGGCCAGCGATCCTCTGCAAGGTGACCCCAAGTGGTTCCAAACGGTGAACCAAGCCTTCGCCTGGGGCACAGCTAATCGAACAGTCTGGGGTCAATATTGGACCTGGTAAAGTGATGGAAAGTGTGGGAGTGCCTGGCGCGGTATGAAATGTAATGTCATGTAATGAAATGTAATGTAATGGTATGGTACGGTACGGTATGGTATGGTCTGGTACGGTATGGTATGGTCTGGTACGGTACGGTAGGGTATGGTATGGTACAGTATGTAATGTAATCAAATCTAGTCTAATCTAATCTAATGCAATGCAATGGAATGCTATGTATGCATGTATGTAATGTAATGTAATGTCATGCGATGCGATGCGATGCGATGCGATGCGATGCGATGCGATGCGATGTGATGTGATGGTATGGTATGGTATGGTATGGTACGGTATGGTATGGTATGTATGTGTCTGTGTGTAGAGGCAGAGAGATAATATGTGTGACAGATAGCTAGATAGATAGGTAGATACATAGATACATAGATACATAGATACATAGATACATAGATACATAGATACATAGATTAGATTTAAGTAGATAGATAGGTAGAGAGGAAAATAGGTAGATAGGTAAATAAAGATGAATAGATTAGATTAGATCAGAGCAGATCAGATTAGATTAGATAAATTAGATAAATTAGATTAGATTGGATTAGAATAGACTAGATTAGGTAGATAGGTAGATAGATAGCTAGATTAGATAATTGGATGGATTAGATAGACAGGATAGATTGGGTAAACTAGATAGGTTAGATTGATTAGATAGATGAGATACATGAGATAGATGATAGATGAGATACATGAGATAGACTAGATAGGTTAGATTGATTAGATAGGTTAGATAGATGNATTAGATAGATGAGATACATGAGATAGATGATAGATGAGATACATGAGATAGACTAGATAGGTTAGATTGATTAGATAGGTTAGATAGATGAGATAGATGAGATAGATTAGATAGATTAATTAGATAGGTTAGATAGGTTAGATAGATTAGGTAGATTCGGTAGATTAGATAGATTAGATTAGATTTGATTAGATTAGATTGATTAGATTAGATTGGATTAGATTAGATTAGATTAGATTGATTAGATTAGATTGGATTAGATTAGATTGGATTAGATTTGAGTAGATAGATAGATAGATAGATAGATAGATAGATCCATAAGATAGATAAGTAAGATAGATAGACAGACAGACAGATAGATAGATACATAGATAGATAGATACATAGGTAGATACATAGATACATAGATACATAGATACATAGATACATAGATACATAGATACATAGATACATAGATACATAGATTAGATTTAAGTAGATAGATAGGTAGAGAGGCAAATAGGTAGATAGGTAAATAAAGATAAATAGATTAGATTAGATCAGAGCAGATCAGATTAGGTTAGATAGATTAGATAAATTAGATTAGATTGGACTAGAATAGACTAGATTAGGTAGATAGGTAGATAGATAGCTAGATTAGATAATTGGATGGATTAGATAGACAGGATAGATTGGGTAAACTAGATAGATTAGATTGATTAGATAGATGAGATACATGAGATAGATGATAGATGAGATACATGAGATAGACTAGATAGGTTAGATTGATTAGATAGGTTAGATAGATGNATTAGATAGATGAGATACATGAGATAGATGATAGATGAGATACATGAGATAGACTAGATAGGTTAGATTGATTAGATAGGTTAGATAGATGAGATAGATTAGATAGATTAGATAGGTTAGATAGGTTAGATAGGTTAGGTAGATTCAATAGATTAGATTGATTAGATTAGATTGGATTAGATTAGATTAGATAGATTAGATTAGGTTGGATTAGATTAGATTGGATTAGATTTGATTAGATTAGATAGATAGATAGATCCATAAGATAGATAAGTAAGATAGATAGACAGACAGATAGATAGACAGATAGATAGATACATACATAGATACATAGATACAGAGATACAGAGAGAGATAAGATGCATAGATAGATACGATGCATAGATCGAAACGATACATAGATAGATACATAGATAGATAGGTAATTAGATAGATAGGTAGATAGATAGATAGATAGATGATAGCAAGATCAGATGAGTGCGTGCATCAGAATCTATTTCACATGACATACAAGGTCTAGAATCATGCTGGGTAATTTGGCAAACCCCATACTAACGTAAGAATATCGAAGCGGTGAAATTGTAGGGTTCATCAATTGACTTACCACACGATTGACGTTCATGTCCATTTACGTACTGGGTACATCTCCACCGCTGGTTTTATCCCAAAAGGGATTGATGGTTATGTCATGTTATCTCTATGTATACATATATATATATATATACATGTTTTTAATTCTATATAGCTTTAGTTTTCTGGAATCCTAGATTGGATTGTGTATGATTATACTGTTTTTCTGCCCATTGATTCTCTTAGATTTGGTCACTCTATTCCATGTGGATTCATGTTTGGTCACTCATTCGTGGGAAGTTAAGCATCTTTGTATCACAAGTTGTATCCATGTTTTCTCCAACTCACCAGAGGTCGGTGTCTTCGTGGCCGAAGTTTTGCTGCGCATCGTCGCGAAGAGGCCTGGTTTTCTGGTCAGTTTCAGAAGGGAAAAACCACACGGTGCCCCAGTTCGTTAGCTATGTTGGTAAGCATGACTAAATGATAAGAAGGTTTTTAGGGATTTCTGTATATCTATCGTTAGTGGAGGTTATAAACCAACTTAATGTCTTATCTGGTTTTGTCGGAACATCTACGGGAAAATCCCAAAATCCTATGGTTTAGAACCTGGAGTAAATCGTTGTTGACCCTGAGGTAAATCAAATCAGCATCTGTTGTTTCAAGAGAAGATTGTCTCTGAAAGCAGAATTGTGGTGCCTCCCAGGTTTGACCACGCAACTTGGGACAGATTTCAAGTATCACCACCAGTTCCAGCCCATTTTAGGTTAGATTTCATCCTGGGCATCGACTGGAAATGGAACATCTTCGACCTGGGTCTAGTCGGGATCCTCAGAAACTCTCGCAAGGATGCAAGCCTGACGCAAACATGCTGACTATTAGTGAGTCCCTTGGACATTCGGTTGGTTCTACGGTGATTTTACTCCGTGTAACCAGATTCATGTTTGGTCACTATTTGGTATGGTTGCAGGCCTTTTTTTTTGCATGCCCCAAATTAGTTCATAGAAGGAATGCTCAATGTAAGAAACATCTTCAAATACTGCCCAAGAGATGGATACGATGCTTGCAGTTGTGAGCTTATGGGATAGAGTTCGCCTCAAAAGGATGAACAAAATCAAGGTAAGCAAGGCATTGATGATTTCACAAACAGCAAGATGGCATTTGTGGATACATTATCATTTTAGACATGTTTCGAAAGTCATCATGATCATCTCATCTCAATCGAGTGCTTCAGAATCGTGGTATTGTTCAAGACCAGCCAAGGTTGAGACAGCCTTGTCTTCTTCTGAATCGAAAATGACTAGTGAAATACCGAGCGTTTATGGATTTTCAAAAAAAAGATGGATCTCGTTTATTGTCCCTTCGTGGCTCTCCTGCTATTTCTGATTGATCCTCATCATGTCAAAGCAATCTGAACATTATCCTTGCACACTTTGGGTAGAAGCAAAAGTGATGGGTATGTGATTGAGTTGCATACGATGGATTTATATATAGTGTATTACATATGTGCGTATATGTAAATATATATATATGTGTATATAGACTGCACCCATAGTAGTCATTTCTCCATGAATCGCAAGAAATCCACAGCCTCCATCATTTTGCGCGGAACAACAAGTCTTGATCTCGGAGCCGTCGGAGCCGCATCAGGCCACCTACTCCGTGGCCGAGGAGCCGTGCATCCTCGGCAGTGGCTGCGTTTAACCTCTGTTGGTTGATGATAATTAGGAAATATACTATAAACAGATATAAACAGTATATTGGGGATTATAAGAATCCATGTAGGTTTGTCGGAATTCTTATCACACTGGATTCAGAAATGAGTCAGGTTACAACGTCGAATTGGAGTCGGTATGCGCGTGGTAAGTAGCACCATGCTTAATATCACTTCTTCAAACCGTTGGGACTGGCAACGGGATGGGTGGATGGGGCTCACCTGTCGAGGAATTGCTCAGCGGATTTAGTATGGCTTCCCAGGATGCATCTTTTGCTTTGGAATTTTGGATGATTTCAAGGGTATGATCCAAAGAAGTCCAGTTTGTGGTCAATGTGACCCCCAAACTGCTGAATTCCCTCTGTTTTGAAGCGGGTAAGTTTCCATCCAGTAGCCTCTCGTGAAGTAGCATTGAAAGTCCGCCACAAGTTCCGATCATATTCGAGGATACTGTTCTTATCCATTCATGTGATAGTGGTACTGTATCCCCTGCAAATGATAAAATCGGATGAATACATATTAAAGGAGATGTAAGAAATAACGGTAATTTTTTGTAAATGTTGAATCAATATTGGTACAATTGGTATAATTGGTACAATTGGTACATTTGGCAGATGGCATGTATGGGTTCTATGGTTTTTGGGGGGTTTACCTCGACCCAAGGCCTCACCTACACCCGCCTCTTGCGCGGCTTCCGCATGGTGCGGGTACTGTTGGGCCCTCATCGGATCAAATTGGCAGATCCAAACAAAATCAGGAGCCCTCCGGCAATCAAACATTGCAATCGAATATTCCCTGTAAAATGTAGGTTTGAATCGGAATGAATGAGAAAGTCAACATAAGGCAACTATAAATGATGGAATTCAATTGCCATCTTTGATGGAGGTGAACATCCATCGTTTCTAGAGCTGAGGCGAGTGATCCGGGTGATGCGTCTCTTCAGGGAACTGCGTCTCATGGTGTGTTCCATCATCCAGCGACTTGGCTGTGTGCTGACAAAGGCCAACTGCCACATTCGAGTGGGCTCAGAAACCTTGGCTTATCACCTTTATAACTGGAGCCCTAAGATCTGTGGGTAAGGAATCCGCTTGGAAGTTGGGATTGGCCTTGAGGTGACATGTATCTGCCACCGGAATCGTTCTGTGTCTCCAAGGTCGATGGTTTCCCTCTCCTGGGCCTTGCTTCTTTTGCTGATCATCATGTGAGCCAAACAGGGCGATCGGACTCGGCTGGATATTGATGGAGAGAGATCAGCTAGGGATTTGTTACTCGCGAGATCTTGGAGGCATATGTCCCCTCCGTTTTTGATCCATGGTGTCCAGTCCAACTATCTGATGGATGATGGTCACCGACCTTCCAATATAGTAAAAAGACTAGAAAATTTGCCAGCTTCTTTGGGCTGCCTGTGGTGCTCTTAAGGGGCTGCAAGGGCGACTGGATGTCAATTGAATCCTAAGATTTTGTGCAGGTATCTTTTTGCCATCATCTTCATGCACGCTGCAACCTTGTCTGAGTCTCAGAATGGTCCGAGCGGTCAATCTGAAGGTTGTGTCTCAAAAGCCTATTACACGGTATGGCTTATGAAGGCAAGGTAGTGCTTCTAGGCATTTTGCCAATGATTTAGATGCTTCAGAACTGCGAAGGATTCCAGCCACTTTTAGACAGTTCCCTTGCTGTCGACAAATCCCACAATCAACCTCCCCAGTTTTCGATCTGGAAACATACCGCGTAATACCAAGTCACCCTTAAGTACTTCATCGAAGGGGAACGGTCCCTCGCAGAAATGGTCTTCGGCGGACATTCGGTTTCACTTCATGCTTGCCATGCTAGAAAGTTTAATCTACAATTCTTTGAAGTGCGTTCACCGTGACCTTACCCCCAAGGAGAGCTGGTTGAAAACTCAATCACCACAGCCGAGAGTCTCATGCACAGAATGATCCGCATCAAGGTATGTCCAAGAGAAAGAAGCTCAGCACGACGTGAGAGACGCTCTCCAGGCGCGGCTTGAAACCGCATCTGTGTGCATCAGCCGCAGCCGCTATGTGGGATGGGACCCAATGAGATGGTGCCCCTGCAGGGCTGGTTCGGTTCCGTTGGACTCCCAGCCAAGTTCTTCCAGACTGGACTTGGACCTGGGTCAAGGGCTGCCTCGAAATGAGATGTCCTCAACATCGACCAACTGCCAGGGCAATTATGCCAATCTAGATAACATACCAGAGTATGATAAGAATTGATGAGATGATAATCCAATGATGATCCATGATGATCCATGATCTATTGATTTGTGCTCTGTGGATCTCTGCGGGATTTCATCATCACGAAAAGTTATCCATCCAAGGTTGGAAGATCGATGTATTCGCTGCTGCTGGCAGTCACTGGAGGTGCTCATTGGAAATTGACGGGAAACTCTGGGTTTTTAAGAGTGAAAAACCTAAAAAAAACGACGGTTTGACTATGTTTGATTGATTGAGTTTTTCCCCTGAGCCAAGTTGGAATCCAAAGCATGAAACTGCTTTCTTCTCTTGATCCCGTCATTGGATTTTTCTGGGAACGTAGTTTGATCATCCAATGGCCTTCCCCACACATGAGATGGAGACATCGGAGTTGCCTAGGTGAGGACTGGTTTCAAATCGTGGAACCTTTGGGCCACATCTCCGACTTCTACTTAGCTCGGCACCCAACACCAAATGCTGGGGGTCTGTTTGGCAAAAGTCCTGTTCCATGCGCCATGCACCAGTTTTGGTTTGGCTCTACAGACACATGTTGATACATTTTGCTTGGTTGTGCCTCCATGCAAAGAATGTGGTTTCCAGATGTTTCCAGCACAGGATACAGGATGGAACTCCTGTCAGCACTGCAGATATTGACCAGGTAGAACAAGAGTGCCACGCTATCCAGCTGCACCTCAACTATCCTCAACTGGGTACATCTCCACATTTGCAACCCCTCAAATAGCTTGAAATAGGGGGCCGTGTTATCACGGACAAACGGCAGGTGCTCCACTGTGGTACAGCCTAGAAATCACATCACCTAAACCCCAAGGTCCATCAATTCCCCAGCGCTAAACCCCCAGATGGTTGGGGTAATTCGCCCTGCCCTTCCGATCGTACGCAAAGAGGTTCTGTTCGCCTTCTATGTGCTCTTCGTGGTCATCGGAGTGACCCATGGATTGCTGGTTGACATATGGGTTGAATACCAGACGGTGTGGGACGCCTGAGAATCCTAAGTCCTTCACTTCAAACATTTGTTGCCCAAGAAAACCCACTGCTTTTAAGGTGAGCCATGGAGCTTCAGCCGTGTATTTGGGAGGATGTCCCCAGACGGCATTCACATTTGTGAAGAGTGCGGCTGAACCGCCAAATAACTGAGTGGTTGGGTCATGAAACAGAGGCTTTGGCCGAAATTGATAGATGGGCAGGGTGCTACAGATTGGACCTGCTGTCATTTCAGTTCTGTATGCTTTGTGTACACAACATCAGGCACACAACTTGATCGAGAGTAAGTGTACAAAGATGCACAAACAGCAAGACACTTAGATCAGATCCCTTTGGATTTGTACCTTGAAGGGAAATGGGCCAATGGGCGCCCCAAATCGAGTAGATCTCTTGGCTATGGTTGGTTCGAATCACATTTTTCTTGCCATGAGACCATATCAGACCGCTCCTTTCCAGGTACTGAACGTTCTAACCTCTGCCTTTGCAGCACACTCAGTTGTGGACTGGAGCCCAACATCTTCAGGTTCAGACAAGACCTGTGGAAATTGATGAATCGAAGCAATGTTGAACCGGTCATTTTTATATCTTTTCAGACTCAGATTGTGATCATTTTATAAATCCACTCATGGCGCATTGGAATCCAATGTCATGACAATGGCAGAAGTGTCTTGTGTTTTAGTCTTCGACTTTTTCTTGAGGTTCCAACCCTTCAAGTTCAAGAAATATCCGACATTTTTTGGTTGACCTTCACCATAAATCTTGAAGTTTTTGGTTGACTTTCACCATATAAAATTCTCCAGATATTGTGGAAGTCTCAGGAGTGACCTTCTTAGGTGCAACGTGCCTGCGAGTTGTCGCGTTTGGATCGCGACCTGGTGCGCCGGGGTGTTCGATGCCGTCGAGCATGGGGCCAGTGCGGTAAAAACATGTAAAAACACCATCCAGGCGAGCAGGGTTTGATGATGATTTTTGATGGAACTGATGTTTAGGATGTTGGATCCACAAAAAAGAGACATGAAAGTTGCGTCATCAATGGATGTGCGCCGAAACTTTGGAAGAAGAACTGCATTAGATGGCATTTTCTTTGTTTGGACAATGAGCCAACTTCACTTTCTGGTGAAATCCTCCAGCAGCTGGTTCCATGGACCTTCCTCCATCCTTGACTAGTTCAAGAGGGTGTTTCATGTTTCTAGGTCCAAGCTAGGTTTGTTTGCCAGAGGTTACCCCTCCATTTTGGTGGTACATATACTAGTATTTATCCCCAAATCACCAAAATGTACCAAACATCATGGCAATTTTAGAAAAGAGCCCATTGGGGATGGTCCATCAAATAGCCCCATCTTGGGGGCACACTCTGCAAGTGCTGGAGGCGATCCAGTCCGAGCTGGTCTCCGATGAGTGCAGAGCTGAGTCGATGAAAGGGGGGGAGGAGCCAGAGAACATGATTTCAGGGGTTTCAAATGGACGAAACAGATTTCAAACAGATTTCATGGATTTCATGTTTTTCAAGTTTAGTGAGATTTGATGGATCATCATGCCATACGATGCCTTGAGACATCCCGGAAGGTAAAAAACACATCATCCTAACAGCAGCCCGTCCTGCACTGAGGTCCTTCACCGCGGAAATGAAGAGCATATTCGAGGAGGCAAACGGTAAGGGAAAGGGAAACTCAGCCATAAGAATCGCATCAGAATCCAGAAAGTGTTTCAAAAAGGTTGAAAAAATATATAAATGTTGATACAACCATTATATATATATATATGTGTGTTTTGTTTGGTAATGTTACGTAATGTTAATATAATCCGCAAAATGTTTGGTCATATTTTAAACTTCAAAAAGAAACGCAAGAGAGGATGAAAAGAAGAGATCTGTTGATCGGTGGAGATCACTTTCGCCACCAGCAGGTGGACATCGAAGGCACCGGCTGTATTGACTGGGAGCAGTTCCGGTCCTTCATCCACAACGAACATGTGCCTTGGTGGGGGATGCGACTAATGGCTGGATTTGGAGGGGATTCTGGTGAAATCAAGGTGTGATGTTTGATTGCGGAATTATGTGGATAGATACTGTGGATAGATAGATTGATATCAACCATAACCATTCAAAACACCAGTTTGGATGGTATTTGAAGGCAAAGGATGGGAACCCAGGAATCCCTGGAATGGAACTTCAGTATCATCCAGGATTCTGAGCTAAGGTGCGGTTCATTTTTTGAAGCATCACCTTAGCCATTCAAAATACCCTTGTTGCTCGGCCATCATGGGGGGGTTGGTACTAATTAGTTGGTTTATTGGGACATCCAGGATACCTATTAACCAACCAGTATAACAGGAGGGTGTTCCTGGACGAGGTTCAAGCGTACTTCGCCACGCAGCAGTTGGACACTTCGGATGCCCGGGAACTCTTCAACTTGTTGGATCAGGATGGTGATGGTGAGGTGCCAACCCCGGTGTTGCGGTGGAAGGTGAGGGAGAACGAGTTTGTATATTGGATTTTTTTTTGTCAAAAAAAAAACTGGATGGCGATAGTGCTTGATAGTGTGATGTAGCTTTAAGATATCCACAGCGTGTTCCGCTCCGGCTGCCCTTGCACCCCTTGCACTTCTGTGATGTAACTTGTGATGTTCGAACCAGACGCGGAAACACGAAGGCTATAGATCTACAGGCACCCTCCTACTGTAAAGATTTGTCTGCAAACCGCAACACGGAGCGAAAAGAGAATACCTCCGCATTGAATATTTTGTTTCAATGATCGCTTTTATAAGCAATTTACTCTTTCTAGAATATGCCAAAATCTGTATATCTATTTCGACGGCGTGCTTGTCTGCTGTTGAACATGTAGGTGCGCACACCTGGGGTTGAGATGATAAATGAATCCACACCGGTATCAAGTTTCTAAGGAAAGAGGATGTCCACACCATGAAGATACGAAACAGAGGGGGCTGCAATGGGCAGCATCGAAGTCAATGATGTTCAAAAGATGTGCAGGAAGTCAGCAGTACAAAGTCTCAAATGGGAAAAAGGGCCATTGAGAGAGTCAGGGACATAAAGGAAACCACAACATAGTGGCAGCAACATAAGGTGTAGGGCTGAGTATAAAGGCTTCCCCTAAGTCACCAAAGCACAGGAATGGTTTGGTGTTTTTTTAATGGATCTTGTTTCAACATCGTTCTGCATGTTCTCACAGGTCTAAGCTTCATTTTTTGTTTGCCAAAAGAATGTCAAAGTCTACAAAACTCCAACTCTTTTTGTGTGACGCTTGTCATTGCATGTAGCAGCGAGTCAAATGTCAATCGGCTTGCACTCTTTCCCAGAAGCTCGCCTCATACTTGATACCGGCCCCTTTTGTCCCTTTTGTAGACTGTTGGAGAAAACCAGTGACTTTGAAGATATTCAGGATGTGGAATTTATTTTTGATCTCGTGTCCGACAGGTTTGTATCGAAGAATTCATCTTGGGATGCAAAAAGCTCCGGGGCCAGGTGTGCTCGGGGTGTGAGGATGTTTTGAAACGGAGCGTTTCTCACTGAAATTGTCGCTGCAGTGCAAAAAGTCTTCAAAGTTCCTGATTCCAACAAGACATATCCTATCCAGGATGCATAGAGACTAAGCAGTGATGAAGCAATTCCAGACTTGCTATTACCTCATCAATGCATCTGAATAAATTATAGTGACCTCACTGTGACCTCACTGTGACCTCACTGGAATGATGGTTGGTAAGGGGAATTATCCCAATGAAAATCTATTTCAGGTTGGTGAATTATGATAATTTACCCAGATACATGTTTGCAAAGAATCCCAGACCGTGTTCAGTAGCAGACATGGACAAAGATTTTGATTTGGTACTTACGGGCAAATCTTTGTGAAGGCTTCGGTGCGGTTTAGGATTGTCTTGTATCGCAGTGGAGTTCACCTTGATATACGACCCGGCTCAGATCAATGAATCAAAGGGTTGTCTCGAAAAACAAACAGAGTTGTTCAAAAAGTCCAAAGTCGTGTTTTCACGTTTTCGCATATTTCATTTTTGTTGCCAAATCAATCATCACTGGTTGCAACTTTGCACAGCAAGGCAAAAAGTTCAGACGTCGCCACGTTGCTGCGCGAGAACAAGACCGGGGGCCGTGACCAGATTGTTGGGCCAGGGGCTGTCGGGGCAGATGTTCAAACCAGAAAACTATCCCATCGGTGGGTGCCAGATGTCACGATGTCCAAAAAGATCAGATGGAGCATTTTCTTGGATGTCTTGGATTATTGTTACATGTTTCTTTGGAGTGGAAACTGGCAAAGAATTCCTGGGTGCTCACTTCTTTGCAAGTAAATCTAATTGATTTGAATGTCGGACCCGGCTTGCTGCAAGTGTAGGTCCTCCCTGTCCAAGGACGACATTGATCGAATTTTTACTATTCTCCTGTGCGAGCAAACCCGTCAGTTTGATGACCGAAGTCCACTGTTTTGAAAAGCACGGATATTTCATGATATTTCATACCTGTTCAATGTGTGGCATGAGCAACATATCAGACTACGTGCACTAGCTTCTTCCAGCGGAGTTTGCCCAACTGGTTGGATCTCTCAAACTGCTGTGGGTTGACACTTGTAAAAGAGATTGGTTGTGCCGGAGGGTATCCATGAATCCCTGAATACATCTGAATACCCAGTACTGTAGTTGAGATTCCATCCCATCCTCCAGTTCTGTTTTTCCTTTTGCCGACAGTTAAAATGCAGGAAGTTCAACAACAAGTCCATGAAGGCGATACGAAAAGTTGAGGACACCGATCTCTGTTGATGTGGACCCCGTGGCACAATGTGCATCCTCCACTTCCCAGAGTCAGAAAGAAACAACACCTGTCCAGGAAGATGAATTCATCAAAGATCTCACATGTTTGATCATCATTCTTCATCCAATAGCTATAAAAATCCAAAGGAAAAGCAAAAAATACAACAACCCACAAGCATTGCAGTACAGCCACAATTCGCCCTTTGTTGGGTTCCAGTGGTTCCAATGGTTCCAACGGTTCCAGGATCGCTTGGCCGCCATTTGCACCGGCTTCCAGGGGTTGGGCATCATGTACCAACCTCAGTTTCTGCAGTTTCTGTGGGATCCCACCGCGAAATTGTGGGTTTCATCGCCAAACAGCCAGGGGATTTGAGCAGCTCAAAGCGCAGCCAAAACTGATGTTGAAATGCCGGAATCTCCATCAACCCCCAGAGAAGAATTTTCAGATAGCCCGATGATTGCCACCATGTGGAGTGAGGTGGATCATGGATTCATTAGGCTTCAAAGTAAGCAAGTAAGGAGTCCAGATGTGTAAGTTGAATGCATAGGGTGTAGTGAACAGATCCTCGTGTGGCCGAATTCAGGATGGCTTTAACTACTATATTCCTGTTGGCATCTCCCCAACACCCTCCCGCACTGGATATATTTGGGGCATGGCCTTTCTAACTTAATGGCAAATTGTTGCATGGGTTCATCATGCATGATTCAGGGAAGAAGAGAAACCTTTGAGGGGTGTGTGCATATACAAAACTGGCAGCTTGGTTGCCCATTCCACTTTGGAATTTTGATTTCCAATGTTGGTTCCAATGTTGGTTCTAGTCCTTGGAATCGGCTGAAGTGCCTTAGCAGCTTAGCGTAATTCCTGACCCCAGGATTCCCGACGAAGCCCGTTGGATGGGTTCTCCAACCAGTTGTCGCTCCTGCTGCATGGCAGCACATGGCAGCAGTTCAAGTCGTGAAACTTTGCGGATGGTGGAAATGTGATCAATTTCTGATTGAAAAGAAATAGAAGTCAAATGGTGAGTCACTCGAAGGCAATTCTAGGAAATCCTGGAAAATCAATTCGAAATCTTGCAAAGTATCGGAAGTGTCCAGAGCTCTCCAAACGCTAAGAATCTTGACCATGCGGGCATTCTGTGCATTTCGTACCGGGTCAGCCTGGCTGCCGCCCACCCTGACACCCGATCGTACATGAACTGGTTCAGAATGTTGCAATCACCCATGGCCTTGTATCACACAATATGGGCGTGTCTGAAAATGGCTACGGCTATCCCAATTTGTGGCCATTTCAATGGGACGAATGATGATCATGGATCTACCATGGGATAAGCGTTGGATAACCATCGGAGAACCATCGGATTTTGAGCTTTTCCTATGGGTGGAGCGTTGCCGCCCAGATGCACGCAGCGTCCTGTCCAGATCACGCAGGGAGTCCTGGGATGGAAGAGATTCTGAAAGTACACCCAGACCAGGATAGTTTCCCTTTCAAGATGTGCCGTTTGCTGCATGGATATACGGACCATGACATACATGTGACATACCTACAAGTCTACAAGTGCATTTGCATCCATGTAGTCTTCACATGGAAAGAACCATGATCCAATCACATCTATATCGGATCTATATGCTACAGACATCTACAGACTATGACTATGACAGTCGTATTTTCTCATATTTTCTCCATGACAGGTGTCACAGGAGGCTTCAAAGTCTGTGACCTTGGCTGACCTTGGCTGACCTTGGCTACTGTGCAGCTGTCCAGCTTTGCAGGCTCGCGAGCGACGCGAGGAAGGTCGGTCCGAGCCCTGGATGTATCACGCATACCAGGATTCTCAGGCCGCAAGGTGATTCTTCTATCGATACTTAGAAACTCCTTGTTATGAGAGTACAACATGCAACAGGCTTGAACATCCAGTTGATATATGTTGATATGGTCCAAGATGTCCAAGGTTTACCTTTCTTTGCTTCGCAATTATAGAGTGTCCGATGTGTCCGGATCCATTCACAGTGTGGAGCCACTTCCTCTCAGGTCGACGATCTGGACCAAGGGTGTAAGGCTCAGTTTCAAACTCGCAACAGGTGGAGGCATAAGCGGCATAAGCCACTTTCCTTCAAGAATTCAGAAACTGACATCGTGATAAGTTGTCCAGCCAGCATTTGGAGCTGGGCAAAAGAATTACACTATATTGAAATGATGATTTATTAGTGATTATGCAGATAGGTAGTGATTATAACAAACCCAGACGGGGGGAAGATGTCCATCAGCCATCCTAGCTCAATCCCCAGATGTGGAGCAGAGGTTCAACTCATTCTTCCATGTAAAGTATCCCGGTTTTTTGTGACTTCTTGCTTCGGATTTTTCCACTCATGAAGTTCCTGCGTTCGAGGATTACACTCTGACACACTTTGGCTCCTGAGCAAAGAGTGAGAGCCTCAAAGACACCTGGGTGCTGTTGCTGTTGGCTATCGCTTCTCGAACGCTGGTTTAGAATTCAGTGAGTTGGATCATGGGTTGAGCGGATTGAATGCAAAATCCAAGTCTGTAGAGAAATGTTCTCTGAGATCTTGCAAAATCATCGTTCTTTAGCATGCAAAACGTCAGATAAATGTGCGAGGTATTGCACCTGCCTCACACCCAAAGATGCATTTCCAATAATTTTCATGCTTAGCCACTATCTCTTTCAGAATGTGAGTGTTTTCCCCGGTAAATGGTCATTTGGAAGTCTTGCAGCTAGACTTCGCCGGAAGCACCACTCAGCTGATCGTGGGGGAAGTGAGGGTTGGCTTGTCAGGGAAAGCAGCTAATTTCAGAACCGCAAGATTCCATGGAAAGTTTCCAGAAGATCACACCAGCATCCAGCAATGTCCGTATTTGCACGAAATTCGACAAGCCAAGTGCACAAACGCACTGGCCACCAGCCGATGGAGTCTTGGACGCCACCACGAGGTGACGATACAGCAGGGTTGGGCTCGGAAAGATGGTGGTAGAGCGTAGTCGAGGTCAATGATGTAACTTTGGGTGATACCCAACATGGAAAGCCGAGAAAGAAAGTTTGGAAGATTTGTTTTCTTTGCCGGTAGTTGCGGGGAGGGTCCACCGTCTGGAATTTTTCTTATGTCATGGTTCAGCCACAACTGTATTCCTTCAATGATCCCAGTTGTGACATTTGTCGCCAGAGAGGTGGCATTCGCCCAAGACCCCATCGACCCCATCCCTACAGTAGAAACCTCTTCTCTTCGCTGTGCTTCGTCGTGCCGCCTGACTCAGTCAGCTCTGGGCGCAGAGGTGGCACAGCTGCCGGCGCCAGCAGACCGGGCCAAAAACGTCTCGGCGTGTGCCATGAATTTGGACACCTGTGACCCATGAGATGGACATGTGATCTCCAGCTATTTTGCTGTGAACTCAAGGGTGCCGGAGTTTTGACCCATACCCAATTGAAAAAAGTGGAGTTCTCTGCGGTCCCTTTTGAATCCTTTTGATGTTCTATTTACCTTGGATTACTTTGGGACTGTGTGTGCGTGTGTGTATGCTGAGACTATGTTTGTCAAAACCACAAATTGGGGAAGAGAATTCAAAGCTGTGCTGCCGTTGACGGGATTTGTAGATCTGCCGTCAGCTCTCTGAGTGCGGATACCAAATCCAGTGCGGTGAACTATTGTAACTAGAGCTTCAAAAATATGTCCAAATACGATTTTCTCTTTTTTCAGCATCTAGGAAGATGATCTGAATTCACAATTCGTAGTTTTGTTGTTTTGTTGAGATGTTCGAGCCACCCATTGGGTATAGTCACAAAGACCCCAAAATCATTCATCCAGACACTCAAAAAACAGTTAAAATGGTTCATGCTTCAGACTTTTGGCCTCCTTGCTGCCGGTGGAATTTGGTGAGCAATTTTCCCACAACTCGCGGCATTCGCTTGGCCCCCAGAGGCCCTTGCCGTGAACACCAGGAATGCAGCGCGTTGCATTGCGAATTCGTTGACCGTTGACCCAGACGCAGAGTCGACTTGGAGAAAATCCAGATGCAATGGCAGCTAGTAATCCGCAAACCAGCGCCTAAGGTGTTTTTTTTCGACAGGCAGTGGAAATCTGAATCCTCACTCTTTGACCTAGCTCTAGACATCATAGATCAAGCCAGTTGAAAGGTGACTCGGTGATCTCAGTGATGCTGCAACTGGGGCGCTGGACCCAAATCCACCCCGGACACATTGGTCCAAGTGTATAGACACCCTAACGCCCCTGAAGGGGGAAGTGGTGACCAAGCAGCATGGGGGGCAGGTGTGGCAAGGGGCTATCGCCAGAGAAACATGAATGATTTAATGATTCGATGACAATGATACTGATAATGATTATTAATGAGAATTAATGGGAATGATAACAACAATGATAGTGGATATTGATGGATATTGGTTTGTGCCTTTGTGCTTTCCCATGTTGCTCCGAAGCCCAACGGTACTCAGCGAGTAGATGGGGAATACCATTCACTCCTTTCCACCAATAATCCATCAAGTCATGTGCTGCCGAAGCACTTCTTTTCCCAAACTCGTTTTATCCCCTTTGCGCATCTCTTTGACGCTTGGTAAGACTTTCAGATCGCACCAGCCACACCCACCCCTAGTGGCACAACCGTGAAGGCTGCCAAAGAAATCCTTGGGACGCGTCGAAGACGTGCTCCGCTGCGACTTTTGGTTTGGACCATGGAGAGCTGCCGGGTCTCATCGCCTGTGCTTCTGCCTACGTTTTATTAATCCAGATTGGCCAGATCCAGGTGGTTTCTATATCATCTTCATCAACAATTAAGTAGCCATCTGGGCCAACCCACCATTTTGATATATGTTGATCCAAATTTGAACCAACCCATCAGGTCAAGAGATGTCAAGAGGATTTCTGCAGGACAGGTTGACAGATCTGGTCAGGGCATGTCATGACCAGGATCTTCAACTGTCCTCCATGACGCGGGAAACCCAAGCGCAGCAAAGCGCAGCAAAGGCGACCAAACCAAGCGCGCTTCGATTCGCAGCAGGATCTCCATACCCATCGCCTGAGCGATCCAAAAAGGGCGGCCCTTTTCCAAGAACACATAAGAAAGAGGTGAAATTCAACAATTACTGAAAGTCTAATCTGTTGAAAGGCCCCATCCCTGCCATGCGTGTTCATTTGGTGTTGCTTGAACCTTCACATTCCCTTGGGATGATTTGAGCAGGGGCATAACCAGCATCATTCTCCCAACAAACACTTGATGTCAGGGACCGACCAGGACAACTGGACAGTTGAGCACAGCTGGATGATTCAAGAAATGAAACAACCAAACTTGTGGTAGATTCTAAGAATTCCCCAGTTGATGGATTAGTTTTCATAGGGAAAGCTCTGTAATCCATTACATTTTGTGAATCGCCAGCTCCTGAACCAAGAGCGGCCGAACATTATCGTTCGGTCTTCCCAGTGTCTGGAGAGGGTTTTGGATGGGAATTTGGAACCGAGGAGGGGCAACTACCACGTTGATGCCAAATTGTCAATGAAAGGTTGTTTGAATCTAGCTCTCCACGTTGGCAACGGCTTTCTTAGCGTTGACTACAGCAATGTAGTACACACTTGTAGTACACTTGTAGTACACTCACCAATCCGGAGAACGATTCAGTAGCAGCTCGCGATATTTGTCCAAGGCTATGCCTTCAGATTTGCAGCAGAAAATCTTGTCGGCGGTAGATCAATTGCAGGCGGCTGATGATTGGATGATTTGGATGGTTGAGTTGTGGGTCGACATGGATTGGTTTTGATTCCAGTCAATATTGATGACATTTGATGACATTTGATGACATTTGATGACATTTGATGACATTTGATGACATTTGATGACTCTGACCTCATTTGGTCACTGCTTGGGAGCAGCTGACCGGCTTGATCAGTATTGCCGGTGGCTGGGCCTGTGTTTTTGGGTGAAACTTGCCAAGTAAATCCCATTGGATTAGGATCCGGCAGATTCGTTGCTTTTTGGATGTTGGGGCCTGCAACTTTTGATTCGTCGTGTTCAACATATCTCTGGATTCTGACAGCCTGAGGCGGATGATTTGGGTGTTGGTCCAGAGACCTTGCAGCGTCCCGGATTGAAGGCGCTCGGGACATACTTTGATCCTTTGGATTTCTTCGCCTTTGTCGGATTCTGATCCAAGCCTGGCAAGTTCCCGAAGGTTTTTGGAACCATAGTAGGGTCAGTTCAGAGTGGCAATGAGCGACGCATTCTGGTCAGGTTACGATTTCCGAGCAGAAAGGTGGCCACAGGTAGTCAGTTTCCATGGCATGCCAGAAGTTGCCTCAGTGCTTCAGGTGGGCTATATTGCTTGGGTCCCAGCCCGCCACTAGTTCAGCTTCACTCGGGATTTTGTGGGACATGGATCCACTTCACCACCCATACAGGGCCATAGGTATGACACGGTATGTCACGGTATGTCACGGTATGTCCCAAGCTCAGGATCCTCAGGATGCTGATGGAATCTGATGGATGTGCTGAAACAAGTTGAACCCCATGGGAACCCCATGGGATATTTGAGACCCCCTCTGATCTTGGGCCTCTCAGTGTCAGGATGTGGAGCAGACGCCAGAGTACACGCTCTGCATGTGAGAAGCCCAAGCTGCGTTGACCCAAGCAGGTTTTCAAGAGGCCACTCTCCAAGAATAAAAAACACGTGATTTTGACGTCAGCTCCAAAGGTTGGCGGTTTTCAACGTGTTTCATCCAACGGATTTGTAGTGCTGCAGGCCTCAAATAGATGCAACCAACAGAAGACAGAGAGCAAGCTTATCTCACAATGTCAGGTTTGCGCTCAAGAAAGGAGCTCACATTCCGCAAGGAGCACCCAGAGCGCCTAGCTGCTTCAGCACTTGACAATCTATATGTGAAGGATAGGGAAGCTGCTTCCAGACTGTATGTGTGCCCAACTTTTGATTCAAGGCCCCAAAACATCAACCAAAGGAGGTGACATGATGAATGGTCCATTTCGTGTTTGGGTCACAACATCCGTGATCTTGTCGCAGCGTGGTTCCTGCTCAGGCTGCATGATCACCCGAAGATGTATGCAGGGGTGCCAAAAAAGGGACAATAGTCTCAGAGTGCAGATTCTGTACATCCTGATCAGCTTTTGTTGGCTTCAGTTCCAAATGCAAATTTGCTTGGCAAAAAAATCCATGGTCCCCTGAGGTCTTTGGCCGGCTCCTGTTCGGCGTGATGAGAGTTGTCTCGGTACCCCTTCCCGTGCTTTTTCGCCAGGGCGGCGGGGCTCCCAATCCGCAGCAATCCCTGGATCACATGAGTTTTTCATAGTTTTCATCCCGCCAATTTTGGTGGATGTACTTGTTGCAAGGCATTGCAAAGCCGAGTTGGCATTGCTTATCAAATTGCTTATCAAGACACATACCCAACCATACATTCAATTTTCCCACAGGACATGACAAGGCCATATCTTTGAGTCCATACTTGCAGTCCGCTGTGGCTCCAGTCAACACAAGAGAAGTCAGAACATCACATTTCATGGAGAACTGCACGTAAATTCACAGATTGTAAGACAGCAGGACTTTCGGGTATTTTATATCTTATATGATCTTATCTACTTTCCAGACATATCGTGGTGCTGGTTCCGTTTTGACACCTTTGCGACGTGACGCAAACGCGTCCCGCCTGACAGAAACCATGGGGAAAGGACTGCTCCGTGGTAGCGGATGCCGTGGGGATATCAACTGATCCAACTGATCCAACCGATCCAGAATTTCAGGGGCTGGCAGCTGAGCAGTGCGAACTGCCAATGTGAAAGACTGGAATTCGCGAAGTCCAAGTTGATCTCCCAGCCCATCCCCTTGAAACTGCCCATGTCTTGTCACTTTTCCTACATATCCCTATTGTAATTTGGGGTCCATGTTTGAAGCGGCCTAGATGCGTGTATAGACTGCCACGGCTGCAGGACACTGCGTCCCCTCCGCACTTTGGAGGTACTGAGAAATACCTGAATGTACAATGATAAAATATGACAATATAAAATCCAATAATCACACATACACAAATACATACATGCACACATACAGACAGACAGACATACAGATAGGCATGCATTGCATTGCATTGCGTTGCATGACATACCATACCATACCATACCATACAATACAATACAATACAGTCCGTTCATACGTACATTCCGTATCCTATACTTTTCATCTCACAGAAGCATACTTGCATCATCTTGTATCAGATACCTCTATATTGTCATGGTTGGAGTTCATGTTTTCTGTTGCGAGTCATGCGTTTGCACTTGATGCTGCATTTGGGTGGAGATTTCCAGCAATCCGCATCCAGTTTTGTCCAGTTTACCAACCAGGTGCGTGACTCTGCTGAGCAAAGCTCTCAGATATCTGGCGCATAGCATGTCAGGTCAGGGTCCATTGCACAGGTCACATTGGGAGTTCTGCCAGTTGATTCAACAGACCTTTGCGTCCAAATTCCTTCAATCTGCCTTTTTTCTATTATTATTCTGCCTTTTTCCTCAGATCTCTTGAGGTTTTTGCACACTGCTGAATGCAAAAAAGAAGGAAGGAGGGGTGGAGCTTGGGCACGGATGCCCAGATCTGCCCAGATCTGCCCAGTGCCAAGTTTCAACGGTGTTTCAACCACGGGGTTAAGAAATGGGTGCAGAACCCAGTACCGGTTAAGCAGAAGAGTTCGATCCCGGAGTCCGGACTGTGGGAGACTTGTTGTTCAGGACGAACTGCCGGATATCATGGGCATACTGGGCACTCTTTCAAGCCGATAACTCCGATAACACTACCCAACCTTGCCATTGCCAAGAGATCCCATTCAAGCCTGTTCCCCACAAATCAGGGCATGAAGATCAATCGTCGGTGCCACCAAATTGAGAATGATCCATGCCGGAGGTATGACATGTATGATTACTATGTCAAATTTGAGTACCTCTATGCTGCTGACAGTCCACTCTCAATCCCGCCTGTTGAGGCCTCGCGAACCCGGTGATGCCTGCGACTTAGGGAGGGTCGATAAATGTCAAGCAGCTTCTTGTTTTGGACAGAACATTTCTTAGCATCGCACAAATGAGTCAGCTGGTTGACTCTGCGGAGATTTAACCTCCTGTGGTATTTTCAGGGAGCACAATCAGCATAGAGAAGTGCCCGCATGATTTGAGGCTAGCACAGATACCCAGAAAGACTGATCATATCGCCTTATCGCCTTCCTTTCATCAGACCTGCACCAGTCACCATGGTCGGGCACCGTGCTCAGCCCAAATACTGGCTTCACCTCAAGAACATCGCCTTCAGTGAGGCTTTGCTCGGCCAGGTTGCAGGGTAGGAATTCCCTCAGTTCTCAAGGACCAGCTTGGATATCGGAGCTGCCTTCCCCCTTGCCAAAGTCCTTCTGGAACGATGACCGTCAAAACCAATGTTGATGTTGAAATCACTTCCGTCTAATGGCCGAGTACCTGAGTTGAATTATTTCACCATCCGTTTTTTGTTCACATTTAGAACAAGACATGAACGAAGTCAGCAGAATGGGTTGGAGTCAGATGGATGCTCGGGATGTCCGCATCGCAGCCGATGCAGGGAGAGCTTAACCCTCCATTCGATGGCAAGCTGAGTGACTTCAGTCTCACCGTGAAAAATCCAGGGGTCAGGACACCGCCAACTGCAACCCCAACACAACCCCCACGGAAATTTCACCCCCCACGAGGGATTCACTTGCACTTCCTTGCAGATTCTCTTTGAACTGGGAGCCAGAGTGAATGTTTCAGATGTTTTCATGGTTTCTTCCAGGTTCAGCAGTATGGAAATACACCGTTGATAAACAATACAAACAGCCAATGAGCTGAAAAATGATCCTGTATTACATGTGGAGTTGTTTAGCTTCACAAACGGGATTTGGGGCAGACAACAAAACAGCTTCCAAGGATTCAAAGGCTTGTTTGAGTTGGCATGTCACAGGAACAGAAGACCGATATTGTGTGACCAAACGCAGACAGATTCACCTGGAAGTTTCCAAGTACTCCTGTGAGGAGTTTTACAATGACGATTAGTTGGGGTTCTCAGTCAGGCTGTTCATCATTGCCCGAGGGCGCTCCACCATAGGTGTTTTTGGCAGGTAAAGATTGCCAGCTGGGAACAGGTGGGTGAAAAGTACGTTGAACAAGTTGAACAAGTTGAACTCGTACTTAGTTTTGTTTCTTGCGAACTGCGACCTGACCGGTGTGTGTTCCAATTGGTCCAAGGTCTTGACCTCCGGCACTACGATTTGCTTCACCTGCCAAAGATTTTGGTCGGCACCTGAAGCTGATGTAGTGAATTTGTTCGGGGTTGCCAGATTGCCAGAAAGTCGTTGACCAAAATTCATGGAGAGACTGGAGAGACTGGAGAGAAAGTAAACCTCTGCAGGTTGATGGAAAGCCCCTGAAGTACAGCCCACTGGATCCCATTGAGATCCCTGTGCCCTGGCTCAGAGCATGGGACTGACATTTGCGGCCGCCGAACAGGACGGTAGGAGTCCACACAGTTTTCAGAAAGGAATCACTTCATGGCGGACAATGCCGATGCCAAGACTTGATCAGCCATTTGTATCCAAGACACCCCCAAACCCCATCCAAAGCCCCAATCTCTCACCCATTCCGATGTGTGTTTTTCCCTGCTCTTCCCAGCTTCACCGCAGCTTCACCCCAAAGCACCAGAATTTCAACAGCCCAGATCTTCGTGAACGACACCATTGCAGCCTTGGATCGAACAGTGTCCATCACCCTGGAGGATCCATCAGGCTCCGAAAGTCCGACAGCAGCAATCGACGTTTTTGAGCATTTTTGGGCTACCCTTATGACACGGTTTGAACCTGTTTGAACCTGTTTGATGGATGCTGAAACATCCTGAAACTATGAAAGAGTTCGGGGAGTTGTGTGGGCAGGAAGTAGGGAGTTGTTTGAGTTAGACAGCGAGCCAGAAGGTTTGTTAATGGAATGGTAAGCTCATGGAGTGGATGATTCCAGGCAATTAGAACCATTCCTCCTTTGGCTAATGCATGCTTGCGTTATTGCAAGTCCAACAAGGGAAGTTTGCATAGAATGTACTCTATTGCCTATTTCTACTCGTTGTCAGGACTTCAATATAACCCCGACGCAAAATTGTATTGTCAGATCTGTGGAGCACAGTGGCCTTCGCGCTCTTTTCTCAGCCTATTGGTACCAGATAGTCTGTCAGGTATACAAGAACTGGAGGGAGAGATACCCAAATCCTGCCTAGCTCTTGTGGGACCATGCTGATGTAAGTTGTGGAGGGGCTTTTTTTGATTTCGGATGAAATCTCCTCGACCATGTGCACCTTTGTTGGCGATATCCCCTGACTGTGCACCTTTGTTGGCGATATCCCCTGACTTCCACCCTTCCCACAGGCAAAAAGTTTGGTGGTTTCCTTGGCATTGGTGGCAAGACTAGGGTGGCAAAGGGTGGATGGCGGTGGGATTGGCATGTCACTTTCTCGTTGGTTCAAATAGTTGTTACGGGCTTCCCTGTTGCGATAATGATCCAAAAAATGACTGATATTTTGTTCTAGCCAACCACCAGATTTGGATATGGTAGTTTTGAAGGCCCACTGGCCCAATTGGTGTTTATTTCTCTTTCAAAATTTTATAGGAATCCATAGAAATCCATAGAGCTATTGGAGACTTCAAGATACTTCAAGATGGTCAATGGCCAATGTCTCTGAAAGATCCAACCACAGGTTGGCAGGCCGATGAGTCGTTAAAGCTACGAGTTCATGACAGTCGCCCGATTCTCCTGGGACCTGTTGTCTATGTTTTCAACGGTGCCCTTCTTTGGGAAATTGAAATCCAATAAAGCGAAAACAAAAAGAAATCTAAAGCAATCTGAAGGATTCGTTCCGTGTCTCCCGCCCCCTCCATAGATTTTCAATAGATTCATTTGGTAAGGCGTTCTTTCGTGGCACAAAGAGGGTATGAAGACATGGTTCCCATGAGATGCCCAGTTTGACAGCGATTCTGCAGACCCATGACTATCACATCCGATGCTTGCAACCGCCCGAGTTTCAAAAAGTTCGGGAGCCAAGATTTGCGAATCTTGGGAATCTTGGGAAGCAGATCCAGAGTTTTGGGCCCCAAAGTTGGTTCTAGATGATTCTGCTCCGTTCACCCCAGGATGGGTCACTCCACACGGCATCCGGTGTGGGACTCACTGTGAGGTTGTGACGATCGACAAGATCAAGGCATTGGATGGGCGGATGGGGCAAATTACTTTGGACATCTTTGGACGGAGCAAGGATTGGCGCGACTTGTGGGCTGCAAAGATACCTTTAATAACAAGAATCACAACAAGAATAAGAAGAGTAATAATGCTACTCATAGTAGTGATAACAACACCAAGACTCATAACAATAAGAATAACCACTAAAAAAACAAGAGTGGCACATGGTCTATGATTCAATCATATTTGGGCTTTTCCACTCACAAGCTTCCTTAATTCAACAGGTATTCAGCTCTTCTACCCTGGAAGTGACCTTTCATCCCATCTCATCTCTCTTCCACTGGATTTGAAGGTGAAGAATGACAAGAACGAGTACTTGAAACCAGACAAGGTCGGCACAAACCTACTAGCCTGGCAACAGGATGTTACGTCGAAGAATTTGTATATACTTCCCTTCAGATGTTTGTTCTCCACTCTATCTTTTAATCAATACCTAGCAGAACAACATCCAAAGATCTTGGCAATGACACTGTTGCCCATTGCAGGTGGGTTTGTATTTTCTACAGTGTAGAATGGATAAGAGGACTTCTAGCAGCTGTTGGTATGGAGAACAAATATGAACAGACAGTCACCTCAGCTGTGTACTTTGTCAGCTCTGGCCCAAAAAAATCGGGTCCTGTCAGGATGATGATTTGGAGACCGGGCAATATTGGTAGCAACCTCATTTGAGACTTCCACACTTCTTTCCGGAGAAGCGGAGTGATTTTTCGGGCGACTTACTGTAGCTCATATGCTCTCATTTCACAAGTACATGCTGACACGGCTACGGCTCAAAATTGAAACATCCGGCCTCCTTTAGTACCTCATTTCGAGTCCCAGATTCTGTGTGAGGTCCATTTCTTTGCTGACCTCTTGCCATTCGTCTCAACAATTTGGAGAGCCCCCACAATGAGGAAACTCAGAATTTCTATGGGCTAAGGTATACCATTCCTTCAACATCCACTGGAGCCTACTTGGAGGCAAAATTGCCCCTGGGAAAATGGGCATGGCGGCATGGGTCAAGATTTAAGAACCAGTACCCACAGATATTGGTCAGTTTAGTCAATCCTGAAAGCTGAAATTCAAGGGCAGGCGATTCACTCTGAATAGTGATTTGTCCCATGTTTCCATGGTCAAAGACAGTTGTGCTGGATAAAAACAGTGTTCTGTTTTCATCTCTTGTATCCCAAGCGGTATGGGAGTGGCTCTATGGCAACCAATGTTTTGAATTCGGAAACGCTCAAACCTTGCGGGACTTGAGTTCATTTGAGCTGAACGAGCCACCGAGATTCTGTATTTCACGCTATTTCTTATTGGTTCATATTATTTCACATTGTGTCAGATATTTTCACACGTGGCCTTTGCTGTGAGGTCCACTGGTGTGGCCATCCCAAAATCTCCTGCAGAGGTTACCCTTTCGGATTCTCCGTAGGGTTCCGCCAGGCCACTTGTGGGAAGTACTCCACCTCGATGACGGTGAACGGCAAACCAGTGAACTCAGGCGCCATGGCGGAGCGGAGGTTGCCTGGAACACAACCTGGCATTGATTCAATTGAATTCAATTGATGCATCCCATTCTCACCCAATCTATCATCTAAATTTTGTTCATGTATCCAGTTCAATGGCATATGACACCGATAATAGCGATGAATAGAAGTCATTCACTTGCCAGTTCCATGCTGCAATAGCATGCAGGACATGGTATGAGGTGGTATGACGATGTATGACGTGGTCCCTGCCAGGTTCAGACTATTGGATCGATATGCGGGAACCCCATGTCGGTTACCTCAGCCCCAGGGAGGAAAGCTGCTGAAGGTTTTCTGATTCCACAAGTGCGTCTGAAAGTGGTGCAAAACCAGCCAAAACCACCAAGTTATGGCAAGTTGTTGAACAGGTTAAAACAGCTATCAACCAACAGATGTAGGGGTGCCCAATTTACAGACAAATCCAGCTGCGGCGTAGAGGTCACATGGTTAGTGGAGTGTCGCTATGAAGACAGCATGTGTCGACCTTGGTGGGAGGATGCAGCGTTCGCAGCTTCCGAGCAAGTCCCCGTCTAGCCTCTGATCCCTCTGCTTTTGACACGACATTTTGAAAATCTTCAGGAATCTTGAGCTTCAAATGTGACGGTAGCATGACGAGTTCCGACTTTCTGTTCGACCGATTCAACCAGTGAGTGAAGTGCGAAGGCGTCTTCGTTTGTTTTTTTTTCAGGTGGACCCAAAGTGCCGTGGCACGATCGTATCAGGCCGGAGAGGGGGGATCTGTCAATGTTCAAATACCACGCTGTACCAAACAGGTTCCAGCTTCACAGGGTCTTTGCCACTTGAAGCTGTTTGCATCAGTGATGGACTGCAGTGGCCCCAAAGAGATAGAACCAGTGGATTCCTCAATATTCACCACAGTCTTCACAGTGAGCATTGAACTTGTTTGTCCATGTTTGTCCATGTTTGTCCATGTTTGTCCATGTTTGTCCATGTTCAGTGTGAGACACCTACAAACCTTTGAAGTTCGGTTGGCGTTTCCAGCGTCAGGTTCACGTCTCCCACCTGTTGGACTGGGGCCGGATGCAAGACTTGTCACGTTTGAAAACCCACTGATTTTGTGATCAGTTTCTAGACTCCATTTGAAAACAGCAATATCCATGCGGTGTCCATTCTTGATGCAACTCCTAGGTGTTTGGCATTACAACCTCATCATGACGCAGACTGGGAACTCGAGTCATTTGTTCCATGTGAAAGACGTGGAAGTATTGTGTAGAATTGCGGGAATAGAAAACAGAAAACACTGCAAGTGAAACAGGTTAGACAAAGGAAGACACACCACCATTTCGGATGTCTTCGGTTCTTTGTTGCTTGGCAGGACAAGTTCTCTCGGCCACACGTCCGTTTGATGCACACCTGGCTCGCGTTAATAACTTGGTTAATATGATCGCGGGGAGTCACCCGAAGCACCAAAATTGTGCCAATTTGGGATCGATCGGCACAGATCAATTACAAGAAGCAGGAGTTTGCCAGCATGTTTTTTTTTTGCGGTCTTTTGTAGATCGACTTTGGGCAAAGGGAAGCTACTCAGCCCGCACACACCGCAACTATGCAGAGCTACTTAGCAGAGTCCGCATTTGAGTCAGAGAAGAAAACCCAAAGGATAAATTTAGACTTTAGACGCACTGTCTCTCCAGTGAGCTTTGCGCAACATATCCGTGCACATCCAACCAATAGCTGGTGTAGAGTTCTTGGAATGAGCCCATGTCGTGACTTGTGCTCGTTTGAATGTCCTTTGCCAGTAGCCCTCGAGAAAGCTCTGGCCGTAAACTTTAGTTGCAATCATATGCAATCATATTGCAATCATATTTTATATACACACGTATTCATATTTACATCATACAATACGTGTATATACATAGATACACTCTGATTGGCTGGCTGGACACCTCCCTTGATCTTCCACGCCAGGCCACAAGATGGGCAGTGTGGTGAGGTCAGCAGCTAGTTCATCGGAGTTCATCGTGTTTTGCTGAGGAAAACATGATAACCAGCCAGTTACATTGATGCTTTATGGTTGGGTCAATCATAGCTATTGGCAATTGTTAGTAGTAAATTATTCCATGTTGAGACAACTAATTCTGACCCACACACATAATATATCAATGGACTTCTATTTGTAAACACATACCATGCAGAAGCGATGAATGTAACAGGAGGTCTTCGACTTCTCATCTTACAGCTTCGACCAAACGGCCAGCTGCAAAGGATGAAGACGTGGATGGCATTCATTGTCGGGCTGCCAAAAAGAACAACATCCGCCTCATTGCAACGTGCTTTCGGCATGTATTTTCCGTGCCTGTCTCTTGGGGTGATCGCATGAAAATTCATGGAGTTCCTGCTTTCCATTTGGAAGTTCACCTCCACAAAGCAATGTAGTAGAAAGACCTTGATGTCACTGTATACTTTGAGCGTCCACTCTCAACTTCCGAAATGTAAATAGGAGAATTGATCCAAACGTGTTAAAGATGTTTCATAGCTTTGTACAGTAACGTAAATGCCTCTGTGACACTGTTCGTTTGGCAGGTTCGAAGAAAGTTCTGCCAAAGCCCAAGCAGATTGGAGATTTTTGCACGATACTGTTGGGTCGACTTGACCACCAATAGATACCCTGTAGCCTGAGGTGTTGAGACTCAACGACAAAAGGTCAGAGAGTAGAATCAAATTGCCTTTCATGTCTTTTCTTTCCGCAGAATTGACCCCGTGCGATCCAAGCATGAAAACAATCGCCAAGTGCAAAGTAGCATGGTGTAGGTGCAAACACCAGTGTTGAGCCTCGATTGATCTTCAACCGCAAAGTGCAGCAAAGTGAAGATCAATCTTGGTGTAAATTGGCCGGAGCTGCCGGAGCTGCGGGGCCCGGCTACTGAGGTGGTGGTGTTTCTGGAAACCGGCACCAAATCCATCCATCTCATGAGTGGCATTCCCGAACCGGTGGCTCATCTCAACAGGACGTATGTTGGATGGATGTTTTTCTTGTGTCAACTCCAAGAAGGACGCACTGACCCTGACACTTGGTTGGATTCCGTGTTCCTATGTGTTGTGTGCCATGGTCAAAACTTGGATGTGCGTAGCCATACAGGGATTTATACACCCACTGCAAGGATTCCCATGCTTTGATGGATGACCATAAACTATAAAACTATATAGCATCTATTGACCATGGCACATATATCTTTCGTTGAACCTCCGGTAAAGTGGATCTCTGGCCTGTCGAAGGTGTCTTTGCCACATTTCGTCAACGATTGGCACTTGTTAGTCAAGGTCGGAACTTTGCTGGTTGGGAAGTTGGAGAATCCATGAGAAATCAACCATGAAATTCACCGTCACATTCTCAGAGACCAAAATGTTTAGGTTGTAGTATTTCCTGATTTTTCCTGCCTAGTTTCTTCATAGAGAAGGTCTTGCAACCTTCGGAAGAGTGTTCTAGACCACACAGGCTGCACCAGCAACAGTAGCTGATTTGCATGTGCTGGTCCTAAACAACAAGTGCTTCAAAACGTCTGTCTATTGGTTTGTCTATTGGTTTGTCTATTGGTTTGTTGTTTTTTGTTGTTTTTTTGTTGTTTTTTGTTGTTTTTTGTTGTTGTTTTTGTTGTTCAATTGTGCAGACCAAAGTTTGACCTCCCTGTCAGGGCCTCAAGGAAGTCAAGGCGCGGATTTGAAGGAGCGGAATTTCCAACCACTTTGAGTATTTTCCAATTGAAATTGGCATTGAAAATGTCAGTTTCACCAACTACATCCACTTCTTTGGCTTTCTGTGACTTGAGATTTTACAGCTCCCGAGCACTTGGAAGGTCCCATTGAAGATGGTGGTGGCTCAAGAATGCCACTATCTTCAGTGTCCAGAGGGCTGGGTGGGATTCTCAGTTGTACTGCCTGGGACAGGAACTGCTTCATCTTTCATCATCTTTCATCATGTTCTTTCATCATGTTCTTTCATCATGTAAAAATCATCTTGTCAACCTCTTCAAATCTCTTCAACCATTGGTCCTTTGCGTCCATTTTTTTGGCGGGTTCCGGAAACACAACGCCTTGGCACTGATCCAAGGTCCCGAAGCCACCGTTGGATGCAGGCAGAAATGCTTTGGTGATGTCTAGTGATCAATTGATATCAATTGCCTAACTGAATGCCCTGAATGCCTAACTGAAGTTTGGGTTTCAGTTGGGAGAAGGAAGTGGCTGTGTCTTGGCCACTAGGTTCGATTCGTTTAGATTATTTAACGATTATTTTCCAAGTCAGCACTACAAGAACAGGCTTGGATTGTCGTGTTTGATTCCACGAGCAAGCCATAGAAACTGTTCGGGGTGTGAGGAGAGAAAGAGAGAGGGGATCACGTTCAAGAATGAAAGACCAAGTTTTGGAGTGCCTGATATGAACCAGTAGCTCAGTAGTTGAAGGTTGATGATTCCTTGCCAGGTGAAAACGCGCAGCTGCATCTTTGCTACTCAGATTCCTGTAATTTGGAGGCCGGAAAATCTTCCGAATAGGGGAGAATTCATTTTCTTCGCATCGTTTAGCCGTTTAGTGTGTCGTTTGGCATGTCGAAGCAGTTGCGCTTTCGCCAGGATGATGGTACCACCTGCTGTCGAGAAGGAGGAACTCCTTGCAAGGCTCGTCTGCGATCGGATGACTTGCCTGGCAAGATAAGCTCAGATTGAAAGCTGTCAGTGCTGTCAGTGCTGTCAGTGTGAAGGGAGTGTATTAATGCAAAGTCAGAGGCTGTGACAGTCCTTTCGGTCAAACCGGTGGCACAGGAGTTTGGATTCCACTACAAGTGCCAAAAAGGCTACACGTTCTATGAGAAGGGCGCTTGCTTAGGTGCGGAGCTCCACTTCCGGGCAATACAGCGTTCTAAACAGCAAGGTACACGAGTTTGAGCAGCCAGCTTCAGCCAGATGGGGTTAGCTGTGCTGGAACATGGAACAGGGAACGGGGTTGATGTCTGTACACCATAAAGTGCATCTAAGTGACATTGATAGATTTTGTGTAGATTTTGTGAGTTGAGTCAATGACATTGCTTCCATAGAAAGCCAGGTTCGCCATGCACTGAAGCGACCGATCACAGATACTGCTGCCTCGAAAGCGACGAAGGCTAGGAATTTAACGTGTCCGTGGGATTCCGTGGGTCCTTTGATTCACATCTGGTATCATGGCTAGATTTGGAAGCATGCAGAAGATAACATAGCAATACGGAGACGGAAGATGAAAAGAATGTTCGTTCATGCTGAGCATGTATCAGGGTTAAAGACAACAGCACAATGACAGCCGACCAGCTGTAGTTCATCCCCTACGCCTCGTCCGCTAGGTGACATCAAGAGCCAATTCAATATGGTCCGCAAAAGTGCGATACACAGAGTGAACTGTGTGAAAGAAATCCGAAACAACAAATGCGGATCGACCTGACAGTCCCAGAAAAGATGAAACAATTGGAGGCCAGTGGATATTCCAAATCAGGACCTTGTCCCCAGATCCCATTGGCATGCCACGATCCACTCTGATAGATCCATGAGATTCTGATGTCCGCGTTGAAAAGGACCACTAGCACAACATGATCAGAATGACAACATATGGTGACATTTAATTATTTGTTCTTAGGATGAAATTCACAGAATTCAACACTTTATTGAGGAAACAAATTTTGGGGGCAAATGGAAAAACAAAGAAATCAAACCTTTCGGAACCTTGGGTCCTTATCTCACGTCATGATCTCCAGGTGAGTGGCACAAGTGGTTTGTGGATAACAACGACCATGCCGAACAGGTGATCAACATGTAGGACACTCAGATGGTCCAAGAGCTCCCGTCTAAAATATTGTGAGTTTGAAAAGTCTTCTCCAAAGTTTGGGTCTTTCTAGTCTCCCAAACTCTCAACTCTCTGAACTCCACAGTCGCGGACGACCCAACCTTCACATCCTAAGACTTGGTGACCGCTTGGAATTCTACATCTCCTTGAAGGCCTGGGCTAGTGACACGGAAACTTGGTGCTGTCGTGATATGGGCAGGTTTATGTGTCATGGATTTGTGATGTCTAAGCAAAGAAGCCCTGTGGACTCATTTCTTTGGGTGCTGATTCATAGAGCAATTGACCGCTGGTGGGCACCTGGCATCCACCTCCAATGTTCTTGCCTCCAACACGATCGGCCCAAGCTCGCTGCAGATGCAAGACAAATCTCAAGCGGATCCCATCGCAAAGGCTGGGACGCCACAAAGAGCCATGCGTCAGAGCCACCTTCAGCCCAAAATGCAGCAGCGTTGGAATCATGTCCAGCACTTTGTCCAGTTTGTCCAGTTTCTTTCAAGTGGGACTGGCTCAAATTTCAGGTATATCAAGACCGTTCAGAAAACATGGTGGGTGAGTTGTGGTTACGTAATACGTAAGTCGATTAATGTCAATCAGCTTAACATCACCTGCATCCTGCTGAGATGATTTCTCTCACAAGTTCCAACCGTTTTTTGGACCCAAACCTTCAGGCTCTCAAGCAACTGGTCGCTGAGAAGATGGGTCATGGAGCCCCAGCTGGGGTTCCATATATAGTTGTTCCATGGTTTGGAAGCCTGATATTTTTGAGTAGATCATGATGAAGATTGGTATGTTTCCCCTTCATCACTTCTTCATCCAGTAAATCCATCAGCACGCTGCGAATGATAGAAAACAACAGTGGTCGTCCGAAGTTCGCGATTTCGATCATTTCATGTCGAAGAATTCCTTTGATGCCGAACTCTTGGTTCTGACACCTCCTTCAGGTTTGGGCTCATTCTCCTAGTGCATAAGAGTGCCACATTGTTTGTGGTGGCTGGATTTTAGTTTAATGCTCTACAGTTTGAAAGTTTGCTTTTCGCAGCCCCAGCCGCAGAGAGAGTCATGCCACGAGTGTTCCCATAGCTCAGAGTTGCGGCAGTCTCCCCTGGACCTATGCGGTATCAGTATATGTAATGTATATGTATCAGATATAGCTGATTTGTATCATGAAAACATGTGAAAACAAGAGAGGTTGAATACTTTAAATACCAGACACTTGGCTACTGTCAAATTGTCGCCCTCTGCGCATTTGTCATGAACATGTCTGATCTCCAGGGAACATCCATTGATGCCCTGTTCCCTCCCCATCTTCGTCTGAGGCTGCCTGGAGCAAGATGTTTCGGTCAAGACCAAGTCTGAAGGGTGGGAGCCTTAGCCACCACGAGTCACCACGAGCAGATGCTTTTCTTGTCCATGTAATCAGCTCTAGCTCTGCACTTGTTTCATGACATTACATATTGGGCGGACTTGTGACTTGCCAGGAACAACCTCGTGGGCTTCAGTGTGGCTGTCAAGAGCTTGGTGGGAAACTCAGTGTCAGCACTGTTCACTTCTGAGCCAAGGCAAGGTTCAATGCCCAAAAGCAGCACCATATTATATGAATCCACAATCATGAACCCATAGCATAAGAGTTGCGATTATCTTTCATCATTAAAAACCGTATAAGGTATTCAGTGGTAGAGCGAAGTCAGCCGGTGTTGGCTTGGTCGGTTTGGGGGTTTGGTGGGGTTGGTCCTAAGGAAGGAAAAGGCGTTGAAGATGCCGAAGATCAAAAGTGCAAAGAGCTCGTGCAGCCGAAGGAGGCGCTGGCAAGCGCTGAGAGATTCTGAGCGAAGCCGTATGCAAATTCAGGAGTTTGACATGGAAATAGCGGAGCTGCAAGCCACTTCTGATTGCAAAGGATTGAGAATGAACCAGTGGTCGCACAAGGAATTCAACCATCTAAGGATTGTCAGTACAAAGAACGCATTTGTTGGGCCAACGGCTCATCTTTCACACAGTATCTCCAAGAGCATGCAAGAAGTTTGTGTCATGTTCAGTATGTGTGACTCTCTCAGACTCAGATGCATTTGCCCAAAAGCCAGGGCGGCAAAGGAGAATCTGCAGTCACCGAAATGCTTATACAGAAGCATAAGGAGGAAGGTGCACAGGATAAGTTGGAAGTCCGGTTGCCCAGCCTCAAACATGCAGTGGTCCGTGTCGATATCCTTTTCTTTCCGCTTTTCCAGTGCCTTGCTTTGTCACATCTGCAGATGTGTCAGCACACCCCATCCCAGGCCAACTTCACCTCAGAATGCAAGCGGATTTTGGCACCGATCCCCGAGATCAAATTCAAGATGTTGCTCGGCTCGGTTGAGACTTGTCCGATGATCGGCGTGGGTCTTGTGAGACATATGTTTTCTTAACCAGCCCTTCCAGAGCTGAGTATCTCCAAAATCTGTGTCAGGTGCTCTTAGGCCATTTGTCTTGAAACTCAAGTTAATGAAGTCCCTAGTTCACCGAAGTGTCCATGCTGTTTTTAATGTTGACTCCATCCTGTCTTTGCGAAGTATGACGGATGAGTATCTTGGACCTATGGTTGACCCAGTTGGTGCGGGCCGGGCTTTGCGGTGGCACATGCCTCCAGCTGTTTTCCATCTGAAAGGTTGGTGGAGATCTCCAAGTCCGCTGACCTGGGTAAAGGTGCGTTGCAGTAGGGTCATTAGGTCCAAGACAAACTGGACATTAGTATCAATTTACATACATATATCATATATCTATGTGTAGGTGTACATATATATATATATACATATACGCACACAATATTTTGTACACTGTATATTTCATATACAGATATACATGTCAGGCCATCATATATATATATATATATGCAGAAGGAACAACTTGGACCAGATGTTTCGCCTGCCAGATGGTGAAGATGAAGAGCTGGATCCAGAGGCAACACTTGCATTTTGCTGTCGCATGGAGATATATTTTTCGTTGATACCCCGACTGGCTTTTGCTTGCAGCCTTGAACCATGGTACGCAGAAGCTTCACTTGATGTCGGGTTGTTCACGGACAGTGTAGGAGTGGTGGATTGCAATTTGAGGTTGTGTTTCAGATAATTGGCCCAGAGCTGTTTGCACAATTTGTTCTGAGCGTCAAAGCTGTTGCGTTGCTGGTACCAAACCCAAAGTTCCGTGTCAAGTTCCATCTCTTACAGTATCAGACATGACTGGTCCGCCTGGTACTCACTGTACAGGTGGCTCTGGCACTCAGGGACTGTGTCTTAGCCATCGCAGATATCCCAGACAAGGAGGTGCGCAGAAGTGGCAAAAGGACACCAGAACATGAGCAGAGACTTCCAGATATCAGGTGTCCTATCTTGCTGGGTAAAGGGGAAAGGGCTGTGAAATCTGAGTAGCTAGTGCTGCACACCAGAGGCTTGAGAATTGATATAGGAGGCAAAACATATAATCATTATATTGAATTGGCGAGATGCAAATTCAAGGCTCAGCGATTGAGGGAGAAGGGTCTGAACGGTTGGAAAGTCTCCAGGTGTGTAGTCCTGTGGAATTCGCTTTCAGATGAAAATATTTGGCAGTTTTGAGAGCTGTGCAGTTGGAAAACGTCTTTGAAATCATTGTCATTTTATTGTCACTTGCTCAGTTTTCCTGGACAAAGGCTTGGCCACAAATAACCAGGTCCATGCCACATGGGATTTGGAGAAAAGTGTTGCTCAAAAAAAAAGAACAGACACGCTGTCTCTCCATTCAATTGCAGCAATCGCCGCCAGAAAATCCAGATGGAGTTCAAGAAGCTGAAAGCAGGCGGCGAGAAGATCCCAGAAACTTGGCCAAGTAAAGAGGAAGCAATGCAGTTTCGCAAGATCGGCCCAAAATGCATCATTCAAAGGGACCACACACAGCAGTTCCAGCTGGTCAATCCATTGGTTCATTCCCTTGAAAGTTGTGCTTGAAGCTGTTCCGGATACATTGGACTACAATTGGCTGCAGTTTGCAGATCTAAGTACTTTGACTTTACTGACCTGCGCTTTGTTTCACACTTGAGTTTGGAGGTGCGGGAGTCCTGAGGGATATCCTGCAACATGCAAAAACTGAAATAGCTGGCATCAGTGATAAAGGTTGTGTTTTGCTGTTTTGATGCAGCTGCACTTGCTACGTTGACCGAGAAAGATGACGAGATGATTTCGATAGAAGGACATGCAACTGATCTTTGCTTGGACAAAGTAGAGAGGATGATGGGAAATCTGAATAAAGCTTGACATCATTTGATGCCATAACAGAACTGCACTCACCATATTTCAAGGGGTTCAATGCTCTGGCAGCCGTGCTGTAGCAGAGCAGGACACCTCAAATTACCACGTGGTAAAGAAGGCACCAAGGAGATTTTGGCTGCAAAGCTAAGGCGCGCTGTGCGGAGATCAGTACAGACTGTGGGAAGGTTTCCCAAGATTTGGTGTTTCAAAGCTAAGCTTGTCCGTTTCTTCCAACTGTGGTGGAAAGTGTACAGCTTTCAGTCAGATCTTTTGCTGCGGATGGTTCAGCAAGTGTCTCGCCAATTCATGCGACATCTGCTGTGACTGTAGATTTCCAAAGTCGAGACACCAATCGAGACACCAATTAGCAAGTTTCGTAGGAACTTTTTTTGGAACAGCTATGGAACTTTTTTGGAACAGTTGCGGAACTCGGGGGCCGGCCACAATCCTGGCAGGAATCCAAAGCGAATTTCACGGAAGATGAATCAAATCTTGCACAAAGACATCAAAAAGGCGGAGGCAGCGTGACGCCGTGTGGGGCCGTGTGGCGCTGCAGCGCTTGACTCTTGAGATCTAGCTTCGTTATGATCCGTTCACGTCACATGTGTCATGTCACTCGAGTGAAGTCGTCACTGCACCTTCGCAGAATGGAGTTGACGGGATTATATTTTAAGTTGTTTTAGAGTCAAAGTTGACTAAGGTTGATTGAGGTTGAATGGTTTGAGTTGTTCTTTTCATCAGTATGTCTTCCCTGATTTCATTCTACACACTTGAAAAGTCAGGAAGACCCAGAGAGTCGCATTGTTGGTGGGAAGAAGGACTACGAGGCAACGAATCATGAAATACTTGGTAGTGACATGTTCAGGTTGTTGTTGTTGTTTGTTGTTGTTGTTGTTGTTGTTGTGGTTGTTGTTGTTGTTGTTGTTGTTGTTGTTGTTGTTGTTGTTGTTGTTGTGGTTGTGGTTGTGGTTGTGGTTGTGGTTTTGCTTTCGTTTCGCTTTCGCTTTTGCTTTTGCCCTTGGTACTTGTAGCGCACTGTTTGTCGCAATGCTGGGAATTGACGTGCCACGTAGATAAGATCACACGGGCCCAAGAGTTTGAAGCCTTCAAAACGGCAGCAACATTGATCTTTTCTCCTTTGAACGGACTAAGAGATTCATGGATTCGAAACACTTTTGTCGCAGAGCGCACGAGGTCAAATCTGTGGAGCTTACAGAAGTTTCCGCTAGTCCTGTAGGTCTTGCAGGCTGCTTCCCCAGAGTTTGGTGGAGAATTCCATGGAAACTGACGTAGACACGGTAGTACAACTTGTGCCTCAAGATACGACGATTGGGTTCTTTCGAAGGAAAGTATAGTCCCTTCGAAGTGAGGGGTCCCTTTGTAAGGTTTCCGATACGCTAAAGAATAGAATATCTTGGAATCTCTTGGATTCTTAGATCATTGCTTTCTTCGACAGTCGCATCTTGACCAACTCAGGTATGGGGGCTCGGGGCCCAAGACCGGTCACGGCTGGACTCCAACGCTTGAGGAAGTACTGCGTTTGCAGGACAACATTAGCGTCACGTAGAGCAGTTTTTGTTTGCTGATCTATCAGCATCATCATTGGTCCATATCATTGGTCCACATCATTGCTTTTTTGGACGGCAATCACCTCCACTTTTTTCCTGAGGGCGACATCGGGGTAGAGACCATCCTGAAGGTTGGCATGGGAGATTGAAGATTTGGGAAGGGAGGCCCTGTAAGCACTCGTTTGGATAGAACGTCAAAGATTCGCAAGGTTTCAAAGCAGGCGCCTGAAAGCCAATGCGCACTTGAAAGGCATTTAAAGACGATGTCTTCCTGTTGACTTCAATGGGTGCTCAACGTGTTTGCTCAACGTGTCTGCTCAGACCTGGTTGGATCTGACCACAACGACAACAACTACATTGAGAGTTGGCGGTACAGTTCGGAGCCTCAGAGTCTGCGGATTCCTGCGGTACTCGTGATTGAGATGAGGCTTTCAGAGGGCTTCGTTTGGTCCGGTACGTTTGAGATCGGTACTGTAGTTTTCTTGCGTCTATTCCTTGATGTGTGATCTTTTGTGGAGATTGCACAATGAAGTTGATGACGTTGAGGCATTGCTTCGTACTGCTTCGGGCCACTGCAACTTGGCGTTCACAATGATAAGATTAGGCTTCAAAGGCAAGCAGCAAGAATGGACCACATCGATTGTTCCGTCGAAGATGTGTCCAAGAATACCCAAGACCTCCGAAGAGTGCTTAGCAAAGATTCGATAACTTCAATATAATATAATATAATATATTAATATTATATTTATATATATATATATGTACATATATACAATATATATATATATGTGTGTATGTTGTGAGTGGAAACAACTAAAAACCAGTGGAAAACCATTGGATTGGCTTCAGGTGTAGAGGCTCCTGCAGGCCGAGCACTGGGAGGCTCAGCCACAGTGCAGACCTGCGATCACAACAATGGACACCAGGCGGAGTGCTGTCAAGATGGGAGTCATTGGGAGTCTCTGTTGTCAATTTACACATTTTGTATCATTTTGTTACGAAAGTATCTTCCATTTTGATGCCTTCTCAAATTTCTTGGTAGATTGCTCCATCGAAAATCAACGCACCATGGTTCATCCAAGCGGTGCTTTGTTGAGACAAAGTTCAGTTTCTCACCTTGGGTCCAATTGCAAAAGAGCATCCAAAAAAGTCTATTTTGCAATTTTGTGCCCGTGACTTGTTCCAATCCGCCAGGCCTGGTTCTACACCAGGGACACTCACCAGATCCAGAGCTTTCTCAGCCTTTGCTTGGCGGTGGATTTGAATGGACCAGCGCCACAGCCTGGATATCAAGATTATCGCACTGACACCGGACCCCAGGCAGGGAAACGCCACAGGTCTTGTCCGATGTTGTGATATCTGGGCTCTAAGAGAAATTGATGTGCAAAACTGTGACACCTTCTGCCGCACATCGCTAACTTTGCCGGCACAACTTCGACATCTAGTGTGAAAAATAGGCTGCACTCGAGTCCTTTGCGGTTTCTGCTTGGTTGTTTTGTGATCAATCTGCAGCGACAAGGATCGATATTTCATTTGCTATTCAAATACTGTATATTTTGATATGCACGTACACAAGAATATATTCATAGTTTAAAAATATGTATGTGTACATGTATACATTTACAAAAATATAGATATTAAATACACATATACATACATGTACACAAATACACACATTGCATATATTACAAACAGTACGTATACGTACATTGCATTACATACATTGCATACATTACATATATCATTACATTTATTACATTTATTACATGAAACGACAAGACATCCCTTGGTTAGTAAGCTAGGGTTGGAGTTCAAGTGTCAGAGTCCACTGGTGAAGCAACCGTTAAGCAACGAATAGATTTTGGATGCCACGGTTGTCACAGGTCCTCCAGAGCTGGGTGGCAGCAGGCGGTCCAGGGCCGGTGCATTTGCCGCTCGGTTGCTTTTCAGACTACGTGACTACTTCACATCTTCACATCTTCACATGCTGTGAAAACAAGCAGTCCAGACATTGGCCTTCCGAGTCCCACAATTCCCAGATTCTTCATAAAAGCTCCTGTCAAGGAGGAAGATGATAGATTCAGTAAGACAAGCTTCGCTGTTTATGTCGTGTGAGCTGCTTATCCTTCGAAACTCTCCCAGATGTTTCTTGATTTTTTACTTGTGGATGCCTTTTGCACATACAACTAAACGCTTCTGTTCACTCCTCATTCACTCAGGTGGACATGCAACGGGCACTGGCAGCAACAATTCCTCTACAACCACAGCTCAGGCACCATCATTGAATCATTGGGCTTTCCACAGATCAAACTCATTGTAGCATCATGAGGAAGGAGTTGCCAAAGCTTTTTCAGCAAGTTGGACTGTGCCATTTCCATTCTTAGGAAAGCAAAAGCTTGAAAGAATCTCACTGCACCTTTTTTCCTGTTAACTATTCTTGGTTACTCACCTGTGCCATCCTGTGCCATCCTGTGCCATCCTGTGCCATCCTGTGCCCCATTGCAAGAGATCCCGTGAAAAAGTTCCGCGTTCAGGTCAACTCCAAGTCCCTGGATCTTCCAGTCCAGGTCTGTGCCTGCAGACGTCCGGACACCTTAGTCTGACCAGGGAGGTTGACAAAGAAAACAACACGGTTTTCTGTGAATTCATATATTAGGTAATGGTTCATAACTCTCATAACTATGGAAGAAAATGTGCTTTTCACCCTCTGGCTGATCATGATGTGAAATGCCCAGTTTCTTGCATAGGTTCAGCTTGAGGGACAGCTCACATTTCTGTCGGTTGGATTGTGCGGGCCTAGAATCTTCTGAAAAGTTGGCTGCTCTGTATCAAATTAAAAACTGCAGAGGTCCGTTTGTTCTCTCAGTGGGAACTAAAGTTGTTGGAGAAGGTGTTGCAAAGCATCAGATTGCAACCAAGTGAACACTGCTCAACATGGAGAAGGAGCTGGTTGTGTTTGAAGCATATGTTTGTGATCTCCGTAGTAGCAAAACCAAGCGGCATTTCCATTGTTCCCACAGGCCCAATGCGGCTAGAGATGAAAGGAATGAGATTGAACGTGAACAATTTGCATGTTTGGTTTCTCAAACAATGAAATGACGATTCAAAGACTTGGATCCAAAACTTTCGTGGAGAATGTATGCAGATGTGAAGCAGGCAGTTTGTAGCCATTTCGGCACTGACACATGTGGTGGGGGACATGCCCAGTGACAGAGAAGCTGAGGCTGGAGACTGCCTTGGTCATCGCGCTGTGCGACAAGAAAATCTTTGCGCAGCAGTTTTGGCTGGATCCTGAGGGTTGGGAAAGCCATCAAAAAACCTTTGAACAGTTCGGTAATTTCGAGAAACCATCGGCTCTGGACATCAGCAACAAGTTGCTCCAAATCAAGCTGTCCCACTGTCCTGGGGTGGGGCAGATGTTCAGTGAGACATCGACCAAGCACTTTGGGCGTATAACATCGTATAACCGGATAATGATGTCTTGTTTATCTATGTTGATCTATGGTGATCTAAGGCTGGAGAAGTCACCAGCTGAACCTTTTCTGCCTGCGCAAGTCAACTCTGCAGTGGGTGGTGAGCTTGGTCTTGGGTATCGGACAGCCTGATGCAATGCTGGTATTTTCAAACGTTCCAAGTTATTCAGACATCCAGTCACTTCGGTCACTTGAAGTTCAAGAAACAGAGTCTGAGCACAGCGCACCATCAGCACTCTGTCCCAGATGTGCCAATCGTGATGAAACCATACTTCGATGGCAAGGCATGGAAATCACTGGGAAGTCGAGTGATATGGCAAGCAGCGACTGCAAAGACACATCTTAGATCATCTTAGTCAGTTCTATGGAAATAACTAGCATTGAGATAGAACAAATGGAATTCCTGCAGAGATGCTGCACAGTTTCCAGCAGTCCTTTGCCACTGCTTGATGGTGCAGGTCGCCTTGAAGTCCTCCGACCAAACCTACGTCCCGGGCATAGCATACAATTCGAATTTGGAGGAACTGCAGCAAAAGACCCGCAAAGACCTGACATTAGATCGACAAATATCCATGCAGATGTAGAAATTGGGTAAAACTGGAGGGATAGTCTGGGATAGTTGTAGATGTATTGTGACACTCTGTTCAATCCCCATGAGGTTCGATATGATGAAATCTTTTGGATTGGATCCTGAGAAGATGACTCAGGATTACTTTAAGATCGCACCATTTTCAAAGAAGCGAGCTGCGTTCTACTTGACACAGGCTTGGAACGGAGCTTGCCTCAAGTCCGGCATGTTCAAGTTTAAAGCCGTCCATTTCAATGCTGTTTGTTCTCAAAGAAGAGATGATAGCAATGATTGGGTATGATTGGGTATGATATGATACGACCATGAATCTCTGAATCTATGAGTCATTGCATGGATTACGGTCTTTTCGGCTGTGTCAACTCCCTGTAACTCTGCTATGTGCATTGAGCTCCAAGTCTACCAGATCCATCCAGGTCCCAAGTTTGAACCTCTTCACTCAGCATGCTGTATTCTTTGAACCTTTAGATCTATGTAATTATGCAAAATTTCTTTCAAAAGGTACCGAGTTGATGAACAAATGTATGGTTGGAGTCTGAGCTCGCAGAAATACCCTTATTATCTCAAAGCTGTAATCATTGTCATTCGTTACTAAAAAAACAGACATAACAGCAAAAGTATTTAGACTCTTTGCATGCACAGCGTTGCAATTGCCCGCTGACGGCAGGGCTGCAGCCCTGTTCCCACTGCTTCTTGTGGCACGCACTGGCCTCAATTCGCGTCAATCCACGGAAAGGATTGTGTCTACATCGTGTAGTACGGGATTGGATTCATGTCAATGTTTGTTCGCATGTGGACAAGAATAACCCATTTTTTGATTTGAAAACAGTATGAGCAAGGGTATGGCAACACAAAGCAAAGGATGTGCATTGAATGGAAAGGTAGAAGTTTCAACACATCCTAGCAGCCTAGCACATCCTCTTTCCGCCGCGGAGAATGTGAATTGGTACATGCTGGTGCAGACCTGGTGCAGACTATACAGGCTGTTCATGGCTGTTCAACGTCGTCCACCACTGACCTCAGGCCGATGCCTGACATGCCCAATGTCTTTGTGGGTGAGTCTCTAGTGAAAGTCAGCAAGAAGGCCTGGAGCTCAGCCGTAAAGTGAAAAGTGGCAGAGGTCCTGAGGTCCTGTTTGATCTTTTCATCTTCTTTTTATCTTTTTGATCTTGTTTAGGTTGACAATCTGCCTTGGATGAACGCAATGAAAGCGTCACAAGCTCAGCAATTTCAGTCGCTACACTTGAAAAAGCCTGATTTGCGACTCCACTAAGGCCTCCAAAGACCCATGGGAAGCGACCTGTGCTCGGTTTAAGTCTACAGCAAGAGTCACATAGTACACAAAGCATACGGTGAGGACAGATGCGGCAAACAAACAAGAATCACAAGGACATAATTTGGTTCAAAAGCTCTTCATTCCTTTTGCTCGCCAGGGCCCTTTGCTTTTATGACACCACTTGCAAGACGCTCCGGCCTCAAAGTGTAGTCTTGTCGTTTTGCTTCAGGCAGCATTCGAAGACAGCCTTACCGTGTTGAGATCCATCATATGTTTCAAAGTGAGAAAAAAATCATCGCTTTGCTGCAAATTGGCTCAACAAAGCTAAATGGCTCTCGGCTACTAGGGTTGAAACCACATGGTTCATAAATAATGATATGGTTCCTAAATAATGATGTACCAAACTGATCCTGGCTTGCCAAACCTTTCCGCTTCACTTCTTCAGGTCTGACGACCGAGTGGGTCGACTCAAACAGTTCTTGCCAGAGTCTCATGGTCTCAAGGAACATTTCACTCGAACATCAATGCCAGACGCAGCGAAAAACCGCAAGGCTGTCATTGAACGTTTTTTGATCCCAAGGAATGGATGCAATGCTGGAGGGAAACCAATGTGCCGCTACTGCGGTGCCAGTTCAGCACCTGGATATGCTATTGTATTTTTCAGCTGTCCACTGCAGTGTTGAAATGCCACTTGGTACTTGTGCTTAGGCAACTTTGCAGCCTGCCCAAAATCCTTTGAATGTGCCAACGGTGGTCTGGAATCTGGCACATGGACACAGGACAGCACGGCTCCTATTTTTTGCGAATTTTTGAGACGTCTCCTGTTTTTGAGATCAGCTCTTAAGATCGGCTTCTGTTGTCACTTTTGTACTTGTTTTTGTACTTGTTTTTGTACGTTGTCTTGATCTACGCACAAGCTTCAGCGAACATTGAGCTGTTGAGTCGCAGGAGCATAAAGAATGGTGTTGCGACAAGTTCTCCATCGGTTGTCTGGGCCTTAGCTGCTCTTGCTATCAAAAAGACTGAACGGGGTTTTGGATGGGGCCTGTCGTTTACGACATTGGAATGTTGGAGTGAAAAGCAAATTGGCCATGGAAGTGATCGGCTGAAGGATGGGCAAAAGTCGCATGGTGTGGAAGTCTGGTTGGCCTTGAATTTTTTTTCTTCGTCCAAGGTGATCCACCCTATAAGTGCATGGAAGACCTTGACAATTGGTCTCTTGGCAGCCTGGAAGCTATCCATTCAAATCGCAAAAACGGGCCAACGTTCAAACGCTGTGAGCGCTGAGAAACTTTCTCGTGTGTTGAATCGGTGCCCTAGACACTAGACTCACTAGACAGACCATTGACTGGCAGCAATCCACAAGCCCTGAAATCAAGGAGAAAATGGAAGACTCACAAGAAGGTGAGCCTGCAGCCATTGTGACTCTTGAAAAGTTGACATGTTTTGATAGGCAGAATTCAGGATTTGCATAGTGTCACTATGCGTTATTATGGTGTTGCTTTGTCAGATGTGGTGCTGCTCCTATCAGATGGTTGGTTGCGAGGATGAGTCTCAATCTTAGTGCTGTTTGGCAAATATGGGATCATATGGGATCTATTTAAAAAGATTTAGATTGTGTTCCATATTTTGTCCAGGCGTGAGGATATCGGTGGATTTCGCTCTTTTGCGTGGCCACTGCTACTTGCAGGCTTTGAAGATAGCACGTCCCAGAATTGCACAGATTCCGGTTTGGAATCTTGTACATGGTCTGTGATGTCTGTGTAATAGCGCATTTAACGGAACATCCAAAAGCTTTCCACATTTGTACGGAAAGGGCAACCGTCCCCAAACTGTCCTAAAACCGTTTGCACAATCGCTTCACCAACCATGAGAACCTTTGATATCAGAATGGGTTGCACAACGGTCATTGGCGCTGGAAACGTGTAAAGCTTTCGACCTTAGCAGGTCTTTGGGTATTTGGTGGTCTGAAAAGGGCTGAGGCTGAGATGGTAGAGCTTGCAACACACCGTGCCTCGAGAAATCGGAAAGCACCAATACCATCCGGCAGCTGGGAACGCTACTTGAAAGACCTGGACTACGTGCAGGAGGTGTTTAGACAGAAAATGGGAAATGTCCACCGATCAGCTCATTGAATCGGTGTTTACGGAAAGAAGAAAAGAAGGAGAAAGACAAGGGACGACGAGCGTTCCCCAGGTTACTGATGCAGAAAAAGACAGCTTGCCGTTACGCAGGCCGTGCCGCAGTGGAGGAAAAAAAGAGTCTGCCACTCTTTGAGTCTCCACGTTGCACCCTAAACGCACTGCAACGGAACCATAAAGGAACCGAAACTGTTATCTTGCACTTGTGCAACATATGCACCCACGGACTGTATTTTCCTGATGCATCTTTTCAATTCTTTTTACAAGAGTTCAAGGTTGATCTGCACATGCGCTTGCCGACCCTTGCCGCAAGGGCATCTGGCATTGCGAAAACTGTTGAGATTGAAAGCTTTTCGCTGCCCAACTCCCCTAAAAGTAGCGGCTCTGAGGTGTTCAAAGACAGATCCCGCTACATTCCGCGAGGCAGAGCTCATTCAGCTTGTACAAAAGAAAAGGTATTTCAAAGGGGTTGTCAAAAGCATTTATTCTTTCTGTACGAAGCTGATATGTCGTTTGACGCGAAGCTTGTTGGTTTTCATTGACCACTTGATCGCGAGAGAGTTGCCTACCCAGCGGTTCCAAATTCAAAGGGTTGTAATGATAGCGTGTTGCACGACATGCTTCGCATTTGTTTGAAATGACTCCCACAGCTTCGCAGAACCATCATTATTGGTGCTCAACTTTTGGAAGCGATCAGGCGCGCAGAGCCGTCGAGATTTGACATGCTGAAAGTAGGTTCTGAACATCTCACCAGGATGGATGCAAACACAGCACAGGTGTCGCAACAACCTGCTGGCAAGCCTGAGCCTTCAAAGTTCGAGCTCATGGTGATGCAAATGTGCCTTGGCTATTCTTTGGTTCACATTCCGACAAAACATTAATCTGTGGGTTTTGAGTTTCATGTGTATCTAGCAGGGTACTGAGTTTTTGGTGGTGCAGCGGAATCAAAAACACATCCGCTGTCCTGTATGTGAAACATACTTTTTCAAAGGTTTGAACCAAGAACAACGATTAAGGCAGAGGAACGTGTTTTGGATAAAGGCGCTGTTTCAGATGCAGAAGCAGCCTGACAATGGCGAGGTTTGACCGAGCAAAACCGTCTGTGACCAGTTCCTCAGGGAGCAGTGCTCTTGTTGGAGGCCTCAGGATCCGAGATCGCATAGATCGCATAGATTGCACCGTCAAAAGTAGGAAGATTTCCCATTTTGATCATTTTGCAATGAGGTCGTGGGCATCTCAGTCCTTGCAATCAGCATGGGCTTGGCGACAATGGTGGGGACCTTATGCACATGTCGCACATGCCAATATCCTCCAAGATTATCCAAAATTCATTCTGACTCAGAAAAAAAACAAACCTCACCGTCCTGAGCATTGGTTTTTGGCAGGTTTGTCATCGCAAATATTCTGGGCAGCTCCCAAGGCTTCGCCTTCCTAGTTGTCACAGGGTTGGTTAGCAGGTAGTTGACAGGATGTTCAGGTTTTAGCGTTATACATCATATACAGCACATTTCAGTCCGTAATCAACTTCGATGTCTCGGTTTTGGGACAGCGATGTTTGTCATCACTGCAGATGCCTCGTTGCGAAATGATGAAAGGATGTTTGGGTGACACGGATTTCACATGGTACTGAAACCATGTCAGCGAGTAGAGTCCTGCAATTTTACAACATGCTCCACCCTGTTTAACGACGCAGAGGTTCACCTCTCACATGGTTGTCACTCTGTATAAGCCGAAAGGTTTTCCTTTCCCTCGCAGCTTATTTCGTTTGCGTTGCCAGGTCAATGCAGATAGCAGAGGCAAACTGGATCGGTGAGATCGTCTTCGCACAGAGAGCCATGTCCATGGAAGTTCCAAGGTGAGTCGTGATTTGCTCGTGCGCTCTTGTTGCCTGCAGGCTGAACCCTTGGTGGTTGCATAGCTTTGAGTTCAAGGAGATGCACTTTCTGGACTCCGCGTTCGTTCAAATGAACGACTGTGGTGGTTTCAGAAAACATATCCAAAGCTCACATGTGCAGTTTCACCGCGCGTTGTTTAGAGAACCGTCCAATTATTTGCAGGGACGGGGGCAAACGCTCAGCCGCCCAATGAAGCTATATGGCCTGCCATGACGCGTTGCAGCTTTTTTTGCAGCCGAGTTCGTCGCACCTCTGAACCTCTTCATTACAAAACATGCAAAGAGAACAAAAGCACCACATGCAGAGACTTCCACATAGCTACGCAGCTGTTTTTTCTCACTATCCCGTGTGCTTCAACTCTGGTTCGTTGTAGCGCTGGGGTTTCAGCAGAGTCCAGCTTGCCTCCCCGTGTTGTTTTGGGACTGAAACCAACAGATACCCTTCCAATTCTCTTTCAGTGTTGGTTGTGTGATTCTTGACAGTCTGCTCTTTGCTGCTGGGGTAGTTTTCTTGCATGCAGCTTGGTCGCTTCATAATTTTCTAAGTTGGCCAGCTTCCAATTGAGCGTGGCCAAAGCAGCCATCAACCAGCGGTGCACAAAATCCAGCCAGATCATGGCAGCAACATTCCTTTGATGCTTTCAATGTTGCTGTTTTAGGTTTCCAATCAAACTTGGCTGTGTCTCTCACGATTAGTTTTTCCAAGAATGCCAAGATTTCTATGAAACAAGTGTCTTCGCAATCCCGCTGCATCTTGTGCGCAGTTCGACTTGGAGGACATCATTGACAAAGGCACGGGGAAAGTGCAGGAAAGGTCTTAAAGGATCAAGGCGCAATAGGGTGCTGTTTGAATCAATCTGGATCTGCCAGGCTCCCGCAGAAACCCCAGGAGGTGGGGTGTGGTCAAAAAGAAAACTTCGCAGCAATGGGGTAATACACCCATGTTTGGCGCATGATACTCAATCTATGTAAGGTGAACTGACGGAGCACGCAGCACACAGCATGTCGTGGGTCGTGGGTTAGAATGTTCATTGCAGATCACTGCAGGCCGTTCATGTGCAGAGTGGGTTCCCAAGTTTGTCAATAAGGATGCAACCAGGAGTTTGTTTTGAGGCAGAAACAAACGTTTTGACAGGAGAAAGGTTAGTTTTCCTGGTTGAAACAAACGTTTCTAGACGGCAGAAAAGGTTTGTTTTCCAGCCGGAAACTGATGTTTTGGCGCTGTCCAAGCTTGCGACTGTAAGCAGTGGAAAGAGAAAACAAATGTTTTCCTGCAAAAACTAACGTTTCCCTTGCGAAAACGTAAGTTNTGCGACTGTAAGCAGTGGAAAGAGAAAACAAATGTTTTCCTGCAAAAACTAACGTTTCCCTTGCGAAAACGTAAGTTTCAGGGCTCGAAACAAACCTTTTTTGGAAACGTTAGTTTGAAACTGGAAACTCAAAACAAA
>BGPT01000462.1:345-35822 GCA_003297045.1 Symbiodinium sp. clade C Y103 | reverse complement strand
GTGGGTTCGCTCTGCCATCCATCATTCACAGCAACTCACCTTTCCTATAGTTTTCTATTCCTGAAACTTCCGCCACCGCCTTGTGCGGTACTACTGGTAACATATTGTTGTGTAAGGCAGGGGGAAGGCAAATTTTAAACCTCAAGAAACATCACTTCCCATGTGAACCTTCGCTATACTATTAACATATTGTTGTGTAAGGCAGGGTGGGCAAATTTTAAACCTCAAGAAACATCACTTCCCATGTGAACCGTCGCTATACTATTAACATATTGTTGTGTAAGGCAGGGTGGGCAAATTTTAAACCTCAAGAAACATCACTTACCATGTGAACCTTCTCTATACTATTAAGATATTGTTGTGTAAGGCAGGGGGGGTGGCAAATTTTAAACCTCAAGAAACATCACTTACCATGTGAATCTTCTCTATACTATTAACATAACATATTGTTGTGTAAGGCAGGGGGGGGGGCAAATGTCAATCTCTCTTACCATGTCAATCTCTCTTTTTGCTATCAACATTCTGTTGTGTAGGGGACGGGGAGGCCGTAAAATCTTACATTTCAAGAAACATAACTTACCACGTCAGTCTTCCTTTTTGCTATCAATGTGCTGTCTTGTAGGGGACAGGGGGCCGTGCTTTTTTCAACCTCCAGTAACTTAACTTGCCATGTCAGCCTTCCCTTTTGCTATCAAGGTATTGTCTTGTAAGGGAGGGAGGTGGCTGTGAATTTTTTGACCTCAAGTAACAAAACTTATCATGTAAACTTTCTCTATACTATCTGCATATTGTTGTGTAGAGGAAGGGGGGGGCGTCAAATTTTAAACCACCTGTAACATAACTTACCATGTGAACTTTCTCTATACTATTAACATATTGTTGTGTAGGGGAGGGGGCCGTAAATTTCTAAACTTCAAGCAACATCTATAGTTGTGGAGGGGAGGAGAGGCGGTAAAATTTGTCAACCTCCAGTAAAAAACTTACCATGTCAACCTTCTTTTTTGCAATCAGCGTATTGTCTTGTAAGGGGGGGAGAGGCCGTAAAGTTTTTCACCTCAAGCAACACAACTTACCATGTGAACCTTCTCTATACTATCAACATCTCTAGACTGTCTACATATTGGTGTGTTGGGGAGGGGTGGCCGTCAAAGTTTGAACCTCAAGTCATAATTCACAGCCCAAAGTAAGCTGAACTGCGTGTCCAAAAGCACCCTGCTTCTATGTATGCTTCCCTAAACCCTAAAACGTATTCATATTTGTCAGAAGCCAATAGTAGATTGAATAGCGTTTCTTGTCTTGCAGTGCGCAAGTGAATGAAATGTATGGCCCTCAGTGCGCAAATGAATGAACGTGCGCAAGTGAGTGCCTGGCCTTTTGCTGTTCTTGCCAGGACTGCTGCTTTTTTGATGTCGTGACACCCCCGTACAATTCAGAGCAGGGCCGAGATTGCACGTGTCTTGGATGCACAGGCGTAGCATGCTAATTGGAAGAACTGCCACTGCCGTCCAATTGCTCAGATCTGCTCAGGTATTATCAGCCCCAAATTGATTTGTCAAATGCCGTTGTCGGAGAGTGCCAGCCTCGGCCAACCCCATGCAGTCCTCCGTGTGCCCTCAAAAACGGCGCTTGTTCTGGTTGCCAGAGGCGCTGTGAAGTTCAACAGCATTGGTGCCGGGCTCGGGCGAATGCACTTGTATTATGTGGTTGATATCTCGCCTTGGCAGCTTTACTTCTTGGACTTGCTCAGGCCGGAAAACTTCTACACGGAACCGCTACGGTACAAGGGCAGATAAAACTGGCAAAAAAAGGATTGGCTGCCAATACCATCTCTATGAAATGCTTGCTTTGCAAGTTGTCCTCACTTACGCAGGAATCGAAACGAAGGATTCCTTGTTCGGATCAAGGTGTTTTTGCCGGAGCATGATGGAGCTTGTATTTCCCTAAATGTCCAGCATCAAAAAGGCAACGTGCCAACGCTGCAGCATGCAGAGGTGATACTTACTGTGCATCTTCCCGATTTCTCTGGGACAAGAAATTCTTATGCTTTGTCATGGTATGTGAACAACCACACCTTCAATCCAAAACGGCATTCTTTAGGTAAAAGTTTATATTGTAGAGCTTCGCATACCGGCGATACCATAATCCCAAGGTAAGCCATTGTGGTATTACCGTAAATTATCTTGTCCTCTACGCGTGCGCTTAGACTATAATATATTTCTTACCTTGTTCGCTTGTAGCCATCTATGACATTTTTTTTTCGCAGTTTGTAGGGTTTACAAATCCATCAAATAGGTTCTGTGTTTTTCATTTTTGTTAAATATTCGAAATAGTAATAAATATCGATATTTTTAGAATTTCGGAAATGTAAAACTACTATATTTGGGATATTTTTTGCCTTTGGTATGAAAAACTACGCTATCTAATATATTTTTGCAGTTTGTAGGGCTTCGCACACCGGCGATGCCGTAAGGGTTGTGGCTGTTGTTGTTGTTAGTCTTATTTCTGTTGCTGATGTTGTTGCTGTTGCTGGTGCTGTTGGTATTGTTGTTGTTGCTGTTAATGTTGTTGTTATTGCTACTGCTGCTGCTATATATTTTTTTAATTTATTTTTAGAGGTAAAAAATGTTTAAATAGGTTATAATTTTATATTTTGGGAAGAATCTCGGAGCAAAAAACACCGTAGTGAGTTGGTGCTGAATGCTGTACAGTACCAGTTTACTCCTTCACTCCAGACAGCAAACAAATTTTGGTCTAGAGTAGTTTGACGCTGATTAGGCATGTTGTTCTGCTGCTTTTGTCAAGACCAAAGTGGTGACAGAGAGTGAAGTGAACTTCAGTGGCTAGGAGGATAGTCATGAAATGTCATGAATAAGGTGTGTGTGAACAAGGAATCCCTGCAACCCATATCATAATGGGATTTTGTTCGGGTCCACTTTTTTGCTATCAATCCTTAATGCTTTTCATTAGCGCCATGAGCTCCAGCGCGCAAGGCGCTTGTTTCAAACAAAACATACCTTCAGCCATAGGTTTTTGCAAGCCAGTGGGAGCTCCTGCTGAGCTTTTTAGGGGCTTGAAGCCTGCCAAACGGCAGGCTTGAATGCCCTTAAAGACACTAGGCTGCGGCTCTAAAGCCTCAGTGTGAGCTCCTGCTGAGCCTGGCTGCGGCTCTAAAGCCTCAGTGTGAGCTCCTGCTGAGCCTTTTAGGGGTTTGAAGCCTGCCAAACGGCAGGCTTGAACGCCCTTAAAGACACAGGGCTGTGAAGTTGGCGGAGTGCTCGTGATGCTAGTAGGTTGTTGTTTCCGAGAGATGTTCAGAAAGTCTCAGGTGGAAAGCAGGTTGAGGATGATGAGGATGATGACATCTTGGAGAACAAGACGTTTCTTGACTCAGAGAATCAGTGCCGTGCTGGCAGACCAATCCACGAATCTCATGAGTTTTGCTTTCACAGTCAACCGCTGAATTGCGGCGTGATGCACTACATACTTCTATGACACATTTATGTATTATGCATATAATATACCCCAATGTGATAGATGCATATACCACATCTTATGATTCAATATGATATGTTGCTTAGCCAAAGTTGGTGAGTTCCCGCTCTTGCCTCTATTGATCTCAGCTCCCCACCAAGGCAGCCAAGCGCCGTGGCAGCAATCTTCGAGACGTCTCGGGTGTAATGGGGCGAGCCATCAGTCCGACCGTGCAGAAAGACACATGCAACATTAACTCGTCAACCAGAGTCTTGAAATACTCTTTTTGCTGGAGAGGATGGTGACTTCACGCTCGGCCAAAGGACTTGCACCGGAAAACGTGTAAAAGCTAAACACACTTTGATCCGGATGCTTGTACGTTGCTAAGGTCAGGCTGCTCCAACTCCACAAATGGCGCGCCAAGAGCAGTTGTCTTTCAAGAGGGAGAGGGGCGAAGTGCTTCCCCTCTTCATGGCATCCCACGTCGGTGCTCGCGCAAGGCCCGACCTGCGCCAGCAGTTCGCACAGCGACGGTCCCAATGGCCGGGGGGAAGATACCGATCCCTTCGCAGAGCAAAGAAGGAAGACATGAAGAAAAGAATGGATTAAGAAAGGAATGGGGGAAGGAAGGAATGAAGAAAGGAGGGAAGGGATGAAGGAGTCAATGAATGAGGAAGGCAAGAATGAAGGTTAGCTGCAAGAGCTTCGAATGCAGGTTTGATTTGGTGGTTCTTTTTTCTCAAAGCCTTACCTTTCACACCAAATCATATGGGTCGACTGAACTAGTAGCAGGCCTGCAGGGACCAAGACCAAGCTGCTTGGCAAATTTTGGTGGTGTGAACTTTGTATTGGTTATCCTCAGCTTGCAACCCCGCTACCCTGGTGATAGCGGGGTGATAGATTAGCTGCGGCTGTGTCTACCAATCGCCCCGCTATCAGGCCACTCGAGATGTAGAGGCGAATGGCAGGGTTATGTTGGGATTGGCTGTGGAAGTTGTAGTTAGCAGCCACAAGCTGTTGGTACCGACCGTCACATGCACACACGAGGGGGAGAGAGAGACTTTCAGGGACATGTGATGTTTTCGTACTGTTGTGATAGAATTTCTCAGCCTCTTGATCAATCATCCCAATACTGTTTGTCTTGTTAAGGTGCTAGGCCAACACTGCCTTGATCAACAACATTTGCATATACACAAATGCACATCTTCACACACACATACATATTATATATATATATATAGATATGTGTGTATACATACATACAGGGCCACATTCAATTACACACATCTTTACATATTTACGGAGCAACGTGTATACACACATGTGCGTGTGTATTTGTGGTGCTTTTTGTGCCCGCAGATCCAGCAGGATCCTTGGGCACGAACCAGGATTTGCGATGAGGAGCCGCGCGCGCTGTTGTTTGCCAACCCAGCATAGAAAGAAAAGTATAGGTTTGCTCCATTTTTTGTATTTCTTTCTATGTTTTTTCTTCCTTCTCTCTCACTCAGTCTCCCTCTTGCGTATCAGCATATGACTTATCGTGTGACCTTTACCACATACATGCCATGTCACACATGCCCTTGCACGTCCCGTCAGGAAGGACGCGTTCAACTGAGGCAGGAGGAAAACGGCTTAATTAGCCGATGCATTTTTATGTGAACAAGTTGCTCAAGACAAACAGAGTGAAGCCACTAGGAAAACTTATATGGCGTCTGAAACTAATTTTCGAATCACACTGGTGTGATCCTGGATTTGTACACCTGCAGAAATGGGAAAGACGAAGAAGAACAAGAAGATTTTTTAAAAAAATCCAAGTGCTCTTAAGGCGGATTCGCCGAGTCACGCGTAAGAAGAACAAGAAGAAGAAGAGGAGGAAGCAGGAGAAGGAGAAGGAGAAGAGGAGAGGAGACGAGGGGAAGAGAAGAAGAAGGATAAAAAAAAAAGAAGAAGCAGGAGAAGGAGGAGAAAGCAGAAGAAGAAGAAGAAGCAGAAGGAGACGGAGAAGAAGAAGAAGAAGAAGAAGAAGCAGAAGAAAAAAGAGAGAAAGAAAAAAACAGAAGAAGAAAGAGAAAGAAAAAAGAAGGAGCAGAAGGAGAAGGAGAAGAAGAAGATGATGAAAACAAAGAAGAAACAAGAAAAAGAAGAAGAAGAAGAAGAAACAGAAGGAGAAGAATATGATGATGATGATGATGATGATGAGGAAAATAAGAACTGAAGATTGGTACTGTTGACGATCATGGTGATGATGATGATGATGATGATGATGATGATGATGATGGATGATGATGATTATTATTACTACTATGTAATAATACAGTAATAATGAAACAGTTGAGGTTCGCACAGGTTCTTTGGCAGGAGTTTTCGGGAAAAAGAGAAATACGAGCAAATCCAGAAGCGGCAAGTATATCACCCACCAAAATCACAGAAGCGCGCTCAACAGCATTTTTTCCTAACAGCATTTTTTCCTTGAGCTAAAGTGTGAAGCATGATAAAATCTGAACCTTGCAGGTGTTGAATAACTAGACATCCTCCCCTGTTGAATTACCAGACATCCTCCCCCTCGTGCTCCAGCCAAAGACCCTGCGAAGCGAAAGAGGTGAGAGCCGGAGCTCACGCGAGCACACGCGCCACCCCAAACCCCGGCGAGCAGTACCACAGTAACCATGAGCGCAAGGTAAATTTCAAGAAGGTAAAGATCTTTTAACCATGAAGACGTGAGTTATAACCATGACAACCCACTTGATGTGGCGATGGGTCAAGACTGATTTTTATCCAACTTTGGGTAGGTGACCATGGATAAATAGACGGTCATTGATCGATGTGGCGATGTCAAGGCTGAAATTTATCCAGCTTTGGGTGGCAGACCCAGATTTCAGTTTCAAAAAGTAAAGAAAATAAATTCCAATTTTTTGAACTGTTTTTTTTTGTGTTGTTGGTACCTATCATTTTGGTGTTATTTTCGTTATGATGCAGAATCACTTTTTTGCATCCTTGGGGTGTTGCTACAAGTGAACATGGTTCGTATGTGCAATATATTGAGATTATTGATCACTGCTAGGGAATGGTCATCCATCGGTTACTACGGGATTTTGTGAAAGGATCCATACTAGAGATGGGTTGACTATACCCTGCCTACCTACTGAGTAACTTGACCACGGCGCATATGGATTAAGCAGCACATGGTGAAGAAGCCGGCTGGTCGCGTCGTCGCGTCGCGTCGCATCCATCGCACGCCTCGCGCCCTGGGGAATCGGGGGACTGCCTAGCTGGGCAGAATTCGTGCACTGCGCATGGCCATTTTGCATGGCAATTCACTGCAGCTCGGTCCGAATGCTCTGGCCTTTTGTTGAATGATTGTTATATGATTGATTCATTGGTTTTGCTGATTCTGATCACGATTGTTTATCTTCAATAATGGGGGTTCTCATCATGATTCGAATGCTTATTTCATGGGCCATGTTGATTATGCCGTTGTTGTTGTTACTAGTGGTATTAAGCCAGAAGCCAGGCCAAGAGGCCTGATCCCTTGGACCCATCACCAACTAGAGACCATCCACCAGAAGCAGTTAAATGCTCGAGCCATCCATGACACTTCCGATAAATACCCTCAAACCATATCTTGTTCAAGCTGCCAAAAGAGGTTTTTGCTAGGTTTTGTGGCGACATCATGTACTCATTATGGTTAAAACGTCTAAGGACAATGGGCAGATTTGAAGCTGAGTTTGTTTTTCTCACAGTGGAGATGAACTGCAAAATTTCCAGCCAGGAATATTTCTCCAGGTGCTGCCCATTTGGACGAGACTTGACATCAACAGTCAAGTCGTGGATATCAACCATCAATATAATATTGGATGGTCAGCGGCATATCATGATACAAGTCGGGTTCTCTTGGGAGATCCATGACCGCAAGCCACCAGCGACAAATGAACTTCCAAAGTTCACGGGTGTTGCACGGTTTTAACCAAGTGGTGAGCGCGACTTTCGCCAACAATGTCAACGATGGTGGCTCGTAATGACCATGCAGAAGGAACCATGACCACAATCATATTAGAGTATTAATCAGATTGAAAGTCAGTAATCACATGACCAGTGACCGGAACAGCAAGCTCTTGTCCGAAGGCTGGCATTCAATGGCACTATGGGAGCGGATGCATTGAATGCCCGGAAGCTGTTTGCGCGCTTAGGTTGCGCACGCTTCGTCCTGGCTAGCAGTTTTTTAGACCTCCTGGGTTTTTCCATTGCCCCAAATCGGAAATGAACATTGGACAAGCGGTGATCACCAAAGCTGAACATGCAGCCGGACTATGCATATTCTGCAGTGAAATTTTCAGCAACTTGCTGATTTGGGGATCCGCAGTGGACAGATCCACATCCCCGGCTTCCCACAAATTAGGGACTCAGAACTACATGATCGACAGCATCATGGAAGTGGCAAGGGAACCAAGAGAATTTGAAAGCCCCTGCCGCTGGCGCCACAGGAGCGCGCTGTCGCATCAAAAAAGGACGAAAGCAGCATGGATGTGAGTGGGGACCTTTTGCTGCAGCATTTTGGAAAACTAGCTTGCGTTTTTGTTGTGCCTTTTTTTGAAAGGCTTTAGTTCCATCGTTTGGCCTCTTGCAAGGGGTTCTGTTTGCAATTCCCCAGTGTCCCGTACGAAGAAGAATCGTGGCCATTAAATCCACCAGAATCGGTGCTGGCGTTTCCTCATTTCTGCATTATGGGAATAATTACATCTAAAACACAACCATGATTGCATTATATTCCCTTAAAAAATAATATATTGGCTGATAAATTAGTATTGCAAACTAAACTCTTGCTAGACTCTCGGGACTCTCGCCGGAACACGTCTGAAACTGGTCTGAAACCGCTGCTTTGGACGAATTTTCTCATACTACTCACATTTTTTTGTTGGAAATTTTTAACCCATGACCATTTCTTGTTATTTTCTTGCGGTTTTCATACATTCGTAATGGTTACCCTCCATTGGAACATGGCACGGACCACGTCTGAAACTGGTTTGAAACCGTTGTTTTGTACGAATCATGAGGGAAACACCTTTGAAACTGGTCTGAAACCGCTGTTTTGGTTATTTCTTGTTATTTTCTTGCGGTTTCCATACATTCCTAATGGTTGCCTTTTGTTGGAACATGGAAGGGAACACCTCTGAAATTGGTTTGAAACCGTTGTTTTGGACGAGTTTTCTCATGCTACTCGCATTTTCTGTTGGTGTGGCGCTTTTTAACCAAGGACCATTTCTCGACATTTTCTCGCGGTTTCCGTATATTCCTACTGGGTATTTTCCCGCGGTTTCCGTACGTTCCTAATGGTTATATTTCCTTGGAACATGGCAGAAAACACGTTTGAAACTGGTCTGAAACTCCTGTTTTGGACGAGTTTTCTTATGCTACTCGCATTTTTTGTTGGTGCTTTTTAACCAATGACCATTTCTTGTCATATTCCTGCAGTTTCCGTACATTCGTAGCGGTTGCCCTCCATTGGAACACGGCAGGGAACACGTCTGAAACTGATCTGAAACCGCTGTTTTGCACGAGTCATGGAGGGGAACACGTCTGAAACTGGTCTGAAACCGCTGTTTTGTTCATTTCTTGTTATTTTCTTGCGGTATCCATACATTCCTAATGGTTGCCTTTTGTTGGAACATGGAAGGGAACACCTCTGAAACTGGTCTGAAACCGCTGTTTTGCACGAGTTTTCTTATGCTACTCGCATTTTCTTTCTGTTGGTAATCTTTAACCAATGACCATTTCTTTTCATTTTCCTGCGGTTTCCGTACATTCGTAGCGGTTGCCTTCCATTGGAACACGGCAGGGAACACGTCTGAAATTGATCTGAAACCGCTGTTTTGGACGAGTTTTCTCACGCTACTCACATTTTTTGTTGGTGCTTTTTAACCAATGACCATTTCTCGTCATTTTCTCGCGGTTTCCGTACATTCCTAGTGGACATTTTCCTGCGGTTTCCGTACATTCCTAATGGTTGCATTTCCTTGGAACATGGCAGGAAACACGTTTGAAACTGGTCTGAAACTGCTGTTTTGGACGAGTTTGCTACTCGCATTTTCTGTTGGTGCTTTTTGACCAATAACCATTTCTTGTCATATTCCTGCAGTTTCCGTACATTCGTAGCGGTTGCCCTCCATTGGAACACGGCAGGGAATACGTCTGAAACTGATCTGAAACCGTTGTTTTGCACGAGTCATGGAAGGGCACATCTGAAACTGGTCTGAAACCGCCATGACTCGTGCAAAACAGCGGTTTCACACCAGTTTGAGACGTGTTCCCTGCCATGTTCCAATGCAAGGCAACTGCTACGAATGCACAGAAACCGCAGGAAAATGAAAAGAAATGGTCATTGGTTAAAAACTACCAACAGAAAATGCGAGTAACATCAGAAAATTCGTGCAAACAACGGTTTCAGACCAGTTTCAGCCGTGTTCCCTTCCATATTCCAACGGAAGGCAACCATTAGGAATGCACGGAAACCGCAGGAAAATGAGAAGAAATGACCAAAACAGCGGTTTCAGACCAGTTTCAGACGTGTTCCCCTCCATGATTCGTGCAAAACAGCGGTTTCAGATCAGTTTCAGACGTGTTCCCTGCCGTGTTCCAATGGAGGGCAACCACTACGAATGTACGGAAACCGCAGGAAAATGAAAAGAAATGGTCATTGGTTAAAAACTACTAATAGAAAATGCGAGTAACATGAGAAAACTCGTCCAAAACAGCGGTTTCAGACTAGTTTCAGAGGTGTTCCCTTCCATATTCCAACGGAAGGCAACCATTACGAATGCACGGAACGCAAGAAAATGTCAAGAAATTAACAAAACAGAGGGGAACACGTCTGAAACTGGTCTGGAACCGCTGTTTTGTTTATTTCTTGTCATTTTCTTGCGGTTTCCATACATTCCTAATGGTTGCCTTTTGTTGCAATATGGAAGGGAACACCTCTGAAATTGGTCTGAAAACGCTATTTTGTACGAATTTTCTCATGCTACTCACATTTTCTGTTGGTAGTCTTTAACCAATGACCATTTCTTTTTTCATTTTCCTGAGGTTTCCGTACATTCGTAGCGGTTGCCTTGCATTGGAACATGGCAGGGAACACGTCTGAAACTGGTCTGAAACCGTTGTTTTGGACGAGTTTTCTTTATGCTGCTGGCATTTTCTGTTGGTGGTCTTTAACCAATGACCATTTCTTGTTATTTTCCGGCGGTTTCCGTACAGTCCTAATGTTTGCCTTTCGTTGGAACATGAAGGGAACACAATTTCTCGACTAGTATAAATTAGTATTGCGCGACTCTCGCTGGACTCTCGCCGGCTCTCGCCGGACTCTCGCCGGACTCTCGTCGCACTCTCGCCAGGCTCTCGCTGGGATTCTCGCCGGACTCTCGCCAGATTCTCGCCGACTCTCACCGGACTCTCGCCGGGTCTCTCGCTAGACTCTCGCCAGACTCTCAGCTCAGCTAAGCTCACCCCCTCTCAGCTCAGCTCATCTCACCTCATCCCCGGCAGTGCTGCTCAGCTTCTCTTATCTCAGCGAAGCTCAATTTCTTTTAGCTCAGCTTTTCTCAGGCACGCTTTGTGGAGAGCGGAGTTTTTAATGGATTTGCGAAACTGCTTGAACTTGTGTGAAGCTTTGGGGGGTTGGCGATCAGGTTGAATATCGTTAGTCTGTTGGAATGTAGCGTGCACTGATACTATATTGATCCATGGACGATGTACTTTGGCGGCTCAAAACGATACTTACCTTTGCTTTGCATTAGCATGAAACGGGTGTCCTCGAATGTTCTTAGATGTCCACTTGTGAAAAGAAGAGAAAAATGATCCAGTGTAACTCATCGTTATGAAACACGTTAAGTACAAGATTGCAAAATATTTATAGCGCATTAGAGTGCGTGACGCATATACCATTCATGACCGCTTTGATGTTGTTAAAGCAAGTGCCGGGCAACCGGCAGGCTGGAATACCCGAAGCCTTGGAAACGCGGGCGGGTTTTATTGGTTTGAGCGTGCCAAACGGCAGTCTTAAACACCGTTTAACACACCGCTGAAACAAAGAGCCGTGGTGTGTAGCTGCGAAAATTGTCTTGCAAAAATCTGCGGCAGGATTTGAACGGCTTGAACGTCATTTAAAAAAGCACGGCCATGGCATTCCGCTATGAGGTGACCGGCTGACTGCGTTGACAGTGGGTGAAAAACCGATGGTTTTGAAAGCGGGAAGCGTTAAGCCTGATGTGGTCAGGAAGGCCAGAAGGCCCCGTGGCCCAATGGATAAGGTATCGGCCTACGGAGCCGGGGATTGTAGGTTTGAGTCCTACCGGGGTCATTTAAGTCATGTAAGGACAAGATTGCCATTGTGGTTAGGTTGAAGGACGCCTGCGCAGATATGTTCAATGTCCTCACCAGGAGTCGAGCCTGGGTTGTCGCGGCCACAATGCGACGTCCTAACCGCTAGACGATAAGGACTCTGGCGACGGGGCGAAGGGCAATGATCAAAGCTAGAGGCATGTGTGCGGAAGTGCCTTGGAAAGGATTGGCCCAGGGTGTAAGCAAGGCCCGTAAAAAGCAGATGCGTCCGTCGCGTGTAATTGCGAAATAAGGCAACGTTCGGCACGCCGCCCCCATGTGTTTTTTTTTAGTTTGTAAATTTGCCTTTAGCCGGGCCCCAGAACCTGGCAACCCTTCAGCAGGTAGGCGCCAAATCTTGTAACGCAACCTGTTTTGAAGGGTGTTTACGATCGCCGCTAGCCAGGCTCCATCCAATTCTTTCCAAAAGCACGGGATGGCGCATGCTTTTCTCAAGTACTTTCGCAGCTCCACACCACGGAATATTATTTTACAATCTCTTGTTTGCCCTTCCCGAAGCCCACCTGCCAGCCTGTCCGAGCCAACTTTCCCAGCCATATGGTCCAGCCAATGTCTCTAACGGAAATGCCTGTGGGAAGTGTTCAAGGGGTTTGATCCTGGCAAGCAGCAGGATTGACTGCCATTACAAACAAATGGCCCTGGTAGGTTGCTGCGAGAGTTGCGTTGGAAGAACCTGCGATGGATTTTTTTGAAATTGTCGGTCCAGCAAGTGGCAGGCTTCAGCGGGTGTAAAACAAATGCCCCTGGCTGAGAAAGGCTTGTAGTCCTTCGCAGCAAAATGGCTTGGTGTCTGGGTGCGTAATTTACTTCAGCGCGAGGTATGCGATGACTTCACAGGTGAGATACTCGCAAATGGTAGAATTGAAAAAAAGTTCTATTTACCAAAGCAGTGGTCTGATTAAGTCAGGAAATTGCTGAGGCCTGTGATCATTTTAAAAATTATTTGGAAATTGATATGTGAACTTGTACGACTATGAAAAACATGATTCCAAATTTCTAATGATTTTAGGCATAACCCTCTTGGCCAAAAAAAACCTGGTTCGGCGGTTGTTTTGAAAACTAGACGACGGATGGCCCGAGAGCGAAGAGACGTATAGTGAAATATACAAGTCAGAAAATGGTATAGCATGAAACATAGAGAGACAAATATATGAAGATATCCCAGAGAAAAAGATGTGAAAGTATAAGATGTGAAGATGTCTGAAGATATGAAAAGATGAAGCTGTGAGGAGGAGAGAAAGGATATTGAAAATGCGAAGAGGTGAGGATCTGAAGAGATGAAGATGTGAGGATGCGAAGATTTGAAAATATGAAGATGTGAAGAGGGGAGCATGTGAAGATTTGAAGATGGGAAGATGCGAGGATGTGAAGATGTAATATGTGAGGATGTACGGCCTGTATGGCAGACCGTCGCTTTAAGAATAATGCTTCATGCAGGCGCTCTCGGGAAAAACCAAAGTCTAGTTTCGTTTGTTTCGTTTGATAAACACATTCATTGCTTCCAGTGTTTCCACAGCTGACAGTGGATGCTTGTCCAGATCTTATAGAATTGGATACACGCTGCCCTTGGTAACCATGCGTCAGCGGATAGCCATGATGCATTCGGGAAAAAAAACAATATTAACAACCACGACAGCTTCGACCTCATCCTCAACTTCATCCTCATCTTCATCCTCACCCTCATCTTCCTCCTCAACTTCATCCTCATCTTCACCCCCACCCTCATCCTCCTCCTCAATTTCATCCTCATCTTCATCCTCATCTTCATCCTCCTCCTCAACTTCATCCTCCTCTTCATCCTCATCTTCATCCTCATCCTCGATTTCAACCTCATCTTCATCCTCATCTTCATCCTCATGGTCAACTTCATCCTCATCCTCAACTTCATCTTCATCCTCGTCCTCATCCTTATTCTCAACCTTATCCTCATCTTCATCCGCATGATCAAAAATCATCCTCAACCTCAACTTCATCCTCATCTTTATCCTTACCGTCATCCTCATCCTTAAGTTTAAAGTTGCACGCAGACCGTTTTATACGCAAACCATCTTAGACAGGGATGCTTCTACACACATGACTTTTTCCAAACTGAATTTTTTTTCACGCAGACCCTTTCACACAAACCACTTTTACACACAGACCCTTTTACACACAGACGCTTCTACATACAGACGCTTTACACAGACGCTTTTACACACAGGTCCTTTGAACCCAGACCCTTGTACCCACAGACCCTTTCGCACACAAACACTTTCATATTAGACACAAACCCTTTTTCTCACAGCTGCTTTTATACACAAACCCTTTTACACAGACGGTCTCACACATAGACCCTTTTACATACAGACGCTTTTGCACACGAAGCTTTTGCACACGAAGCTTTTACACACAGAAGCTTTTACCCACAGATGCTTTTACACAAAGACACTTTTACATACAGACCCTCTTGCTTTTACACACTGATTTTTTTGCACACAGCTGCTTTTACACACAAACCCTGTTGCCCACAGAGGCCTTTACACACAGACCCTTTTGCACATAGACCCTTTCACACAAAGACGCTTTTACACACAAACCCTTTTTATACACAGACCCCTTTTCACACACAAACCTTTTTGCACAAACCTTTTTACTCACAGACACTTTTACACACGTGTAGGTCGCACAGTTTTTGATGCTCGAACGTCGTTTCGTGCGTGAAGGGTTCATCCATGACAGTTGAAATCGCAATTTTACCTCATTTTTTGACGATTGAACCTCGTTTTGTGCCGGAAGGGTCGCCGCGGACAACTTGAAATCGCATTTTTTTCTCAGTTCTCGCCGATCGAACCTCGTTTTGTGCGGGAAGGGTTCATCCAGCACGGCTGAAATCGCCATTTTACTTGGGTTTTTCACGCTCGATTTTTCACGCTCGAAAGTCGTTTCGTGGGGAAGGGTTCATCCAGGACAGTTGAAATCGCAGGTCTGCATCAGTTATTGACGACCAAACCTCGTTTCCTTTTGTGATGGATTGCCAGGGACAACTTGGAATTACAATTTACCCCTGTTCTTGCCGATCGAACCTCGTTTCGTGCAGGAGGGTTGACGTTTCGAGGCGGGTTGTCGGCACTGCCTGCGGGGAGGAAATGAGATAGTGAGACTGTGGGGCTGAAGATGGATGGTATGAGGATGTGAGAGTGTGAAAATTTCAGGATGTGAGGACAACTGGCAGATCGTCAAAGTTGCAAGAACGCTTGGACCCTCGGGAAAATTGAAATTTGTGTCATTGTGTCTTTCTGGAATGACAAAAATGTATCGGGTCATTTGTTATCACACAAGCGTTGTGACAAAATTGGAATGTTGGGATGTTTCTCCTTGCTTGTGCTTCCAGCCAAATGGAAATAAAAAAAAATCTATTCAATTTACATCCTTATGTCCAACTCTTGCTACTTGAAACAACTGAATATAAACTTTATCTATCATTGTTGGGTTTGAACTGTTTGTATTCAAATCCCTACTTTCACAGTTCATCCCAATTCGGTTGAACTAATCATCTTCCCGCAGATCTTTGTTTCACAATTGTTTCACAAATCCTTCAAAAACTATAAGTTTGGTTTCTTTTTTGGTATCACTTTTGTTGGCAAACACGTTCAACAACCGAACCGAGAATCCCAGTGACACCGACGGATTTCTGCCCAGGTCTCAACGAGGTCATTACGGCCCAGAATTGATCGTCTCCACGGCTCCTTGGTGTCCTGGGAATCCATAGGACTGTGCGAAGTCCTAGATGTTTTGGGGGTAGTGTCACAGTAGTATACAGTAGTACTATGATGATGTATTAATTTCTTCAATCCTTTTAGGTAAAACGGATGTTTTCCAGTCTAGCAAACTTGTTTACTATTTAAAAGCACATATAGATGGACATATTTTTAGGATTTTGTATGTAGTTATCTCATTCAAAAAAATAAACAAAGACGGCAATCAGGCTATTCGGTTATTGTACAATGCTGTATGTGGATACCGCTTCATTGGAAAAAAAAATTAACCCTGAAATGAAACGGAGGATACATCTTCCTTTGATTTTCTTCTCTGCTTGGAACACAAAGACACCGGAGAAAAAAGATCTTGCAATGAAAAAACGAAAAACTTTTCTGAAAGCTCTGGTTCACTTCCAATATAAAATGCCACAAACCCAAAACTATCCTCAAAAGTGGCGAAGTACAACGTGTTCAAAGAAATCCCCCAAAAAAAATTCAGATCCCTGCACTGCAGGCGGCAAAGGTATGTCCTTTGGGGAAAGCTGCGGTGAACAGATGCACACCAGGATCATTTGCTGATTCTGGTTGGGAAGGAACACGTGTGTTTGGGAAACAGAAGTTACAAAAGCATGTGGTAACGAAATTTTGGCGAAGATGTCCATCCAGATGAGCACTCAGCCTTTTTTCTGCCTTCGTCGATCTGCAGGAGCTGCAGTGGATCGTGCTGAGTGCTTCAATGATTGGACGGCCTGGCCTGTGGATGGACTCACGGGAGAGTACCACCAGAAGAACTACGTCGTCTTGGAAGTGAGGATGGAAGAGAACGTTCGTTCTCCACAGGTGACACCTCAGGAGTATCGGTGCTATGGGCACATTTTTTTGCAAAACATCGGGACTGAAAGGGCCGATCCTTCTATCGTTTCTCAGATTAGGCCCATTGATGTTTTGCCAAGCTCCATTTTGCACCAGTTTTTCGGGGCCAAAAGCTAAGTTTCTAGTAAGCTGTGACTTGAGCACAACCTAGTCAGCGACAAAATGAATCAACCCTGATTCTGGTTGTTTTGTCGAAGCCTGCCGCCTTCGCTGCGCAATTTCTCTGGACTTTATTCTAGACACTTTTTTAGTTAAATATCCTGACGACAACTGTTGAATTATTGGTTTACTGTATATTATCACTCGATTCCTTTTTGTTATTCATCGCCTGATTCTGTGGGAAAGTGTGCAGTTGTGGAGGATTTTTTTGACTTTCGCTCCTCCTGAATGACAATGTACAAATGACAATTTTTAGCCAACCATTAAGGGTGATTCAAAACAAAATTTTGAATTGTTGTGTTTTGAACATCAAGTTTTTTTCTCAAAGAAACAATTGTCCAAAAAATTGGCCAGAACATGTCAGAATTCAGCATCGATAAAGCAAACAGAAAGCAAACACGAGTGGCCTTAATGGACCACAAACCGTTGATGCAATGTGTGCACAACGACCAATAAACTAGAAATTTTGATTTGAAAAACTAGCCCTGACAAGATGCCGATAACACTATCATTTCTTTTTGCCAAAGCACCAATTTTCTCTCTCTTCACCAAATGTCTGCTTGGGCTGGCCAGTGGAAACGTAGTTGTGGTTGTGGTTGAAGCTGCTGTTGTGGTGTCAGCGGCAGCTGTTGCTGGTGGTTTGTGTGGTTGTTGTATTTAGTGTGTTTGTTGTGCTTGTTGCAGTACCAGTTGTTGTTGTTGTTGTTCTTGTGGTTGTTGTGGGTGTTTGTGTTTATTGCAGCTGTTGTAAATTTTGTAGTTGGAGTCGTTGTTGCAATTGTTGTGGTTGTTGTAATTGTGGCTGTTGCAACTGTTGTATTTGTGAGAAAGAAACGTCACTCGGACCACACCCTAACGTGCCGCCGAGCCCAGCTCTCCATTTCTGGAGACTTCTGGATGGATTTCAATTTTTAGAAAACAAAATTGCAATGAAATCAATCGTAGGGATCCCGCCTATAGGATGTTTCTTGGCACGATTTTTTGATTAACATTCTTGTAGAAGTTTTTCAATAATCTTCTTGGAAAGATCTGAATCGTGATTCTCCTAGCAAGATCTGTTGTAAAAAAATTCTGTGGAAGATTACATCGCAATTTCTGTGCAAAAAAGTCATTGGCAAGATCCCTGTCTAAAATTTCCGTCAGAACTTTTTCAAAAGTTTTTTGCCATTAAAATTTCAGCGTTTTTCTTTGCAAATTTTCATAAAAAAAGCCTGTCACGAATTTTTGACAATTAGGAAATCGTAAATTTTTGTTAGAATTATGAAATTTCAATCTTCATTTTTTTTAATAATAAATAAATAATATAAAAATACTTTTTTGTTCTTATTTTTACGATTCAAATCTGATTAGAAAAAATACTCTATCCAAACTTACCACATTATATCCCGATTTGAATTCCCTACGGGATCTGGGGACCCCTCTTTGTCACCACATTCTAAGTTTTGGGTTCCCATTGGGCTCCACAAAATTAGAATAAGAATTAAAAAATTTGAATGCAATCTCTAGACAATGCCCTCAAAGGCAGGATGTTTCTTTGCCAACGTATGCCAACATAAGGTTCTACAAAGTCGGAATTCATTGTTGTATCAAGTAAATGGCTAAGTTGGCATGAGCTCTAAAAGCTCGAAAGCCCAAAAAATCCAAGAAAAATTGAATTTTGTAGAGCCCATGTCATTTCACAATATTTCATATGGTATTCAGCTTTAAACCTGGTGGCTGTACCGTGCCACTTTTTGGCTTTACCCATAACTAGCATTGTCTGGCTGGGAAATATTAGGAAATCCCTGGTTCTTGCAAAGATTTGGAATTAAGGGATCCTGTGCTTATTTGTTTCACCTTTGTAGATGGATTGGAACCTCAAAGTTATCATATTTTACCACTTATTTAAATTTTGTAGAGCTGGGGCATGAGCTGCCGCTAAGCAGATCCAAGCAAATGCACAAGAATGCACTCGGTTTCAATTATAATATGGGGATTTTCAGCATTAGAAACAGCCACGGAGCAGGCTGCTACAAAATTCAAAACTACAAAAGATCAAAATATCTATACTTACAAATCTCAAACTATCTCAAACTACAAACAAACCCACTTCCGCTACCAATTTCAAATAATTAAACAACTACAACCTCATAGGGTCACAAAATTAAAATTAGTGCAACATCAAAAAACTCTGCCTTCACAAATATCATTTCATCGATAAGGATTTCTACATTTTTATACATCAAGCTCAAAATCTTCCCTCTACAAAATCAGAATTAATTTATGCTGAAAAAAATAATAAATTCAATATCTATACCTGAGAAGAATGAAAACGAAAGGCAGTGTTCACCATTCATAATTCGGTGTTTTTCACCATTCACGACTGGGCGTTTTTCACCATTCATTACTAAGTGTTTTTCACCATTCATTACTGGGTGCTCTTTTCACCATTCATTACTGGGTATTTTTCACCATTCATTACTGTGCTCTTTTCACCAATCATTACTGGGTGTTTTTCACCATTCATTACTAGGCATTTTTCACCACTCATTACTGGGTGCTCTTTTCACCATTCATTACTGGGTGTTGTTCACCATTCATTACTGGGTGTTGTTCACCATTCATAATTGGGTGTTTTCACTACTCATTACTGGGTGTTTTTCACCATTCATAACTGGGTGATTTTCACCATTCATTATTGTGTTCTTTTCATCATTCATTACTGGGTGTTTTTCACCATTCATTACTAGGTGTTTTTCACCACTCTTTACTGGGTGCTCTTTTCACCATTCATTACTGGGTGTTTTTCACCATTCATTACTGTACTCTTTTCACCATTCATTACTAGGTGTTTTTCACCATTCATTACTAGGCGTTTTTCACCACTCATTACTGGGTACTCTTTTCACCATTCATTACTGGGTATTTTTCACCATTCATAACTGGGCGTTTTTCACCATTCATTACTGGGTGTTTTTCACTATTGATTACTGGGCGTTTTTCACTATTCATTATTGGGCGTTCGTCACCATTCATTAGTGGGTATTTTTCACCATTCATTACTGGGCGTTTTTCACCATTCATTACTATGCATTTTTCACCATTCATTACTGGGCGTTTTTCACCATTCATTATTGGGTTCTTTTCACCATTCATTATTGTGTTCTTTTCAGTATTCATTACTGGGTGTTTTTCACCATTCATTACTGGGTGTTGTTCACCATTCATTACTGGGTGTTTTTCACCATTCATAACTGGGTGTTTTTCACCATTCATTACTGTGCTCTTTTCACCATTCATTACTAGGTGTTTTTCAATATTCATTACTAGGCGTTTTTCATCACTCATTACTAGGTGCTCTTTTCACCATTCATTACTGGGTATTTTTCACCATTCATTACTGGGCTCTTTTTCCCGCGCCCCCCAAGAATTGTCCCAACAATGCATGAACCGGCCCAACCGTAACACGGACCAGGGGAGAATCGATACCCCAGCGTCATCAAATTGCGACACGGTACATGCCCCTCAAAACGGCTCCTCCAGAACACCCTAATCACCACCTAATTTCGAGATTTTTGCCTCAAAAACGACGCTCTCCCCCCAAACCCCCTATTCTCCCTTCGGTCGCAAAAAGCAACGAATCAGCCCTCTAGCTACCTTTCGTAATATCTATATTTACTTATAAAATGTAAATTTAAAGAAAAAAAAATATGGATATTAAACGAGGTCTTTTTCCCAACCCGGGTAAAAAACAATTATATAAGTTTCTTTAAGATTTTTATAAATTTTAGGCAAATTTTTTTGTATAAAATAAGATTTAAGTAATAAAAATTTAAATAGTATTATTATCCCATTAATCATCTCTACAAAGCTCCAAACAAAATATATACATACCAAAACAAATAAAAATTTAAAATAAAAAACAATATTTACCTAAATTTCAAATACTTTTTAATTAAAATCCACAAAATCCTATACCTATAATAAAAAGAATAAATTCAAAAAATTTTTTCATAATAAAATATTAATTACTTCAATCCCTTTCAAACGTCCTTTAAATTTACCAAATATTATACCTACCACGAAAAACGAGCTCCAAAAAACCTTTTATTATAAACCATATCCACGAAATACCCATAATTCAAAAAATAAACCCAATATATAAGTAAAATAAAACCCCCATTGTAGCCAAAAAATATATATATATATTTAAATATGTAAATATCTCGCCAAGGCAGGCACTTTTCTAGGAAAATTTTCAGGAAATCTGCGCGGGCCAAATCCAAGCACAAAACGCGTACAGCACTTTGTACGAATGTACGCAATCAAAAGGAAACGATACAATGCATTATAAAGAAATTTACAGGAAAAATAGCGCGCACCTCGACCCCACCAGGCCTTTACTATTACCGTAAGAACCCCTCAGTGTGGACATACTGTTTAGGGAAATATATAAAAAGAAAAAAATACAAGAATTTTCGAAAAAAAAAATACTACTATTATTCTTGTTACTATTTTTCAATATTAATACATATAGTTATTCTTTTATCCTTTTTTAGATTTAAACCATAATTTGACAGTATATATTATTAGCTAATTCAGTCAAACTTGATTTGAATAGATGATTAATCCTATTGAATACATTTTAATCGTAAATCAAATCCTCCTTCGCAATTGAAAGAGGTTGCTTGTAAGTTTCAGACATTTCTGGGCACATTTTTCTAGAAAGCATAAATTTCAAGAAGGTGATGAAAAGCTTGCAGCAGACCCACATGAGAATGCACAGGGAATCCTGGATTGCTGCAGGCTTGAAGAACTCGCAGTCTGCAGCAGCTTTCTGCAAGTAATCCATGCGCTCTTCCTGTCGCAAATTGCACCACTAAGCTCTGGTGAGCTGAGCTGGCAATGAAAACCTTCATTTTCCCATCATGAACAGGAGATTTTCGTCTGGTAAAGGGTTCAAACAAACATCACAGTTGCATCTGTCATGCCTCAGTCTGCAGCTTTTTCCAGTCCGACCTTGGTTCGTGGGAATGTCATGCCAGTTTTCAGCGTAGAAAATGAAGCACGCACAGAAGTGGTTAAGTTGCCCGAGTGCAACACATCCAAACGATGCAAGGTCGGTAGCCCATTGTTTGGGCATGCCGCACCTTTTGTACCTTGGATTGCGCTGCAACAAAAAGGTTCTTTGCTTCAGTGCTAGGACGAGTACACAAGAGCATTCAGAAGCTTTCGAGCAGATTGACGCATTGATAAATTGCTTCATGCAAAAGATTCAAGTGTCAATTTGATGCAAGACTGAAAGTTTTGCAATGTCATGAAAGCATGTACTTAGTGTGTAAGGCCCCAAGTAAGGCCCCAAGCTGTTCCACGAAACATATAGTTAAACCTGGGCGCTGCCAATGCAATACAGGCAGTGCATGTGATGTCAAGAATCAAGCATGTCTGAGGCTTAAAGTATTCTGCCCCCCCCCCCAATCAGTTCGTTGAAACATGCTATGCCCGTTTCTGTCGCGAATTTCAGGCACAAAAATACTGGACTGCTTCTTTTGCAGCCCAACACAAAAGCAACAAAACAAACACCTTTCTCTCGACGCAACAAAATGCGACTCAAATCAAACAACAATTTGATAGAATATTTTGGGTTCACACAAAATCTTGCCACATTCAAGTTTTTCATTACCTCCTTGGCTGAGCATGTGACTGGCGGCAACGGTTTTGCAGCTCTATTTCCTGTGACTTGCAACATGAACTTGCTGTTAAACAAACTTCAACCAGCAAACGCAGGAGCTGTTTGCCGACCGTGAAGATTTGATTGTGGCCCTTGTCCCTATGCCAGCAAACAAGCTCAAACTCTTTGTCCTGGCTTGGTACAGCAGTGACAGGCACGTACCACCGGAGTTGCTCCTGCAGACATTGCCAGAAAAAATCTGTGAACTAGGTTAGGGTGCAGCTAGCAAGAGTCAGAAGCTGTGCTGGCCAGGTGTCTTTGCAAAAGGAACGGCGTCAGCCAAACCGGCAGCAAGGGGTTTTGCAAACAGAAAACAGAAGATGTCTGCTAGCAAACTGCTTGCGTGGTTCTAAGTAAGAGCTTTCTGCACAGCGCCAAGCAGTCATGCACAAAAGCCCTCTGACCACCCGCAGAGCTGCTAAACCCTAGGTGGCCTTGGAAGAAATGCAAATCACGGCGAGCGGCGGCTTCTCCGACAACATGGACAATCTGTCCTTCGTTTTCTGCACAAGTTGATGAACTGGCCGCAATTGGCCAATCCCTCCAAAAGAACAAACAGCCTTGTCTTGCCAAAGGTGCATGCAATTCCACCAAATGAAGAAAGCCAGTGTGCCAAAACATAGAAACCAAGATCGCAGCCATGAACCCGAATGTGCTGAAAAAGTGCTGGATGAGGCAATATTTTTTCAACAAACAATGTCACGCTTGTACCATCCTTCATAAACTTTTTCCAAAAACCCTCATGACACAATCCTACCAGACTCTCTTGCAGGAGACTTGTGCGGATCACTCTTGTGGGATACTTTTGTAAGACCCTTTTGTGAGACACTTTGGCGGGACTCTTGTGCGGGATACTCTTGGAACACATGCTTGTAAGACACTCTTGTAGCACACTGCTGCGGGACACTGTTGTGCGACACTCGTTTGCAACGCTCCTTGCAAGACAGTCTTGTGGGACGCTCTTGTGGTTTATTGTTGCAATACTCTCTTGTGGGATGCCAAAACAAAACCGCACCAAGTACTACGGGCACACATAGGTGCAACTCTCAGGACACACTGCGACAGCCAATTCCTTTGCAATCTTGGGATCCGTTGCCGTCAATTCCACCATGATTGACAAAACGACACACATGTCTGACAACGACCAGGCAAAAAGTGTTGCCCTGACATACTCAAAAAGCTATGTAGGTATATCTCCGAATAGTAATAAAACACCCTAAAATACCATCGTTTAAAACGTCGTTTTCCCATATTTCCATGGCCAGAAAATAGGAATTTTATTCCACCGTTCTGAAACAAATACATGCTTGAATGCAACAACGATATTCATTGCGTTCTAACCTTTGACATGCCCACAACATGGCACATGGTTCGACTCTGACCCCCAAGTCAAACGGGGAACCCTTCGCTACGTAGTCTACGTCTTCGCGAGAAAACGTAATGTTTCGACTGCTTGGATCACACTCATACAATCTGGACATGCCGGAGTCAGATCGCGCCTTTGCATCCCGTGAAACCAGCTCTAAGTGGTACACCTCACAGCCGTTCTCGATGACAATGCGTGCGTCTAATTTACGGACATTATGTCATTTGTCAGAGCCCAGGAAGCTGGCCCTTTCCAACATTCACAGGTGTGCGGCACGGTGTGCGTTCCTCACAACGCTCCTCCACTTTAGTCCATTTTCAAAAATTAAAAAACAAGATGAAAGAGGTCTCAAGAATACGCAACACTCTTCGGATTTGGCTGGGGAAATCATCCTCTGGCGAAATTTTGGCAGGGATAAGGTTGACCTCTTTTGCCAAAGCTGGGATGGCCAGTGGGTTTGTTCTGGTATTTGGATTGAATTATGTGCCGCAGATTAGCCCTTGTTGTTACACTTTTTTCTTCGTGGGGGTTTAGTTTCGAGATACGCAGCAAACCCGTGACAAAGAGTAAGAGATCAAGAATGAACATCAATATCAAGAACATCAACATCAACACATCATGAAAAGGTATGCAAAACATTGCAAAACACAGTATGCTGCCAGCGCATTACCTATGATTTCCATCGGTTTTAACAGTCCCAGACGTCCAAGGTTCAACTCTGTCATGACGGTGGCCTCGCCGGGGTCACTGGTGCGAAGATCAAGGCCATGCTTCTCCGCTGCTTGCCTCACTCCATGAGGCGCTGCAAAGGGGTGCCAGTTGTGCCAGTCTCAAGAAGTGGCAGATGTAGCCATGGTGCAAGGATCTGGAAGGAGCAAAGAAGCCAGTTGAAGCAACATGCAAAAAAAAAAGAAGGATGGTGACGCTCGTCAGCTCCACTGGGTTGGATTGAAGTCGCTGTGACTGCAATGCAGCCCCTGGAAGATTCCAAGCCTGAGGGTTGCATACGCATCACTTTGCCGAAACCTGAGTCAGTTGAAGCGGCTTGATTTTGTCTGCACACGCAAATCCACGTGGCAGCAGGCATGTCTGGGATGAGTTGCTTTTCACTCTATTGCAAAGATGGACAATTCCTTAACACAAGGCAGAAATGGAAGAACCGTGAAGAACCCCACGAATTATCTCTGCGGCCCGAAACCAAAGAACTTGTTTGGTTGCACAGCTTGTCTTGTGCACACAGCTTTTGCTGAGTGCGTGAGTGATCTTCTTGGTGCCACACATGGATCTGTAGTAGTCTTGCTTCTGGTACCACTTCTGCGAAGTGTGAACCTCAGCAGCTTACGCACTTTTGAACATCAAATTCGCACAAATCTGAATGCCAAGCACGTGATGTCAATAAAACCACCCACAATATCCACCAATATCAATCTTAACAGAACTCACCTTCCAAAGATTTGAATCGGCCTGGCACTGGGTCCTCAAGACGCTGGCACCTCTGAGGATCTGGCTTGGAAAAAGAGTTTCATGCCTTAATTGCTGAAACCAGCAGCGGCGTGTTCACAGCGTGCGGTAAGCACTTTGACAGCAATTTGAATTTCGCACTCTCACATTAAGATACATTGGTTACGACAACGTCTCAATTTTTCTGCGGCTAAATTACTGTTGTCTTCTGTGAGCCAGCGTTTTAACGCCGCAGGTCCATCAAACACGCCACAAAGATGGATGTTGAACCTGCGGGCTTCGAACTGAGCATTCAAATTGTGACGTGACAATTTCCGACGCTTGCAAGGCAATAAATACATTACGATGGAATACAAGATTCAGATCCCTCCGTCATCATCTCCTTCTGCAGTGGGTTCGGGACTATAAGCGATGGATACCAACATTGCCTTTTGCGTTTTGGATTTTTTGAAGGAAAGCAGCAGTGGTCGGTGTCAAACCTCCCAACGACCAATTGTAGAGCTACTGAATCTACTTCTGGCCACAGCACTTTCACATTGACATTTGATGCTAAATTGCCCCTTTCAAAAGGAATATGAACGCTGGGAAGACGTGCGTTGTCAGCATCTTGCAAGCTGTAACATGGAGGACTTCCAAGGTTCCGACGCATTCACTAATTCTTCGCTTGTCAGCGACATGAGGTCGTCCGAGTCTGCAGTCCTCAGCCAAACATCAAAGCTGAGGCGGCATAGCGGCATAGCTTGTCTCCGTTTCTTCGTTTCAACACATTTCAACAAGAATATATCAAGGGACCCAACAAAAGAACACCTGCCAACTTGGTGTGTCAGATCACAAGTTGTCTTTGAAGACCCGCGCTGTGAACAAATGCGCGCACAGGTGGCCTGGGCAGAAACATGAACTCTGTTCAGATCTGGAACCAATGGAACCAACTGAAACCCTGAAGGAATAGACAGCTGACGCATCGGTGGCTGCAACTTGCCTTGAACTCTGGGGGAAAGTGTGAAGAGCGTGCCAGCACTGAGAGGAGTCTCAGAGATTGCCTGGCATTGGAAAGTATCTTGCAAGATCAATGGAGGAATGTACAGCTACACCAACTATAAGGAAAGCATACATATATACGTACACTGTGACATGCATACCACATAGCTCTCTTGCCATTCCAGAATCCTCATCTTTGACGTGTGGTATTGTGGTATCTTCCCTTCTCCTGACGCTTTTGCTATTGCCCAAGCCTGCTTGGATTCCATGGTTCAAAGGCCAATTGCAGGAGACAATTTCTGGCATTTCTACCAACATTCCCAGGAGATACCAAGAGATGGAAGCCACAGAACTCGCCTCGATGAGGCGTTCTCATTGGAGAGGTTCTCTGCAAGAACACCTGGAGCACGACAAAGTTTAAGGCATTCTTTAGCTTCACCCTGCCGTTCGCAAAGGCACTGCTGGTCATGCACCCCAAGTGACATAAACACACACAGGAACTTTCAGCAAACATGAGGCTTGGTCATCTGCACACCTTGCAACTCCAATGATTGGAATGCAAGCTCCAAACATTCTTCTGCCTCAGATCAAAGACTATTGATGGAGAAAATCCTTTAATAGAAGCTTGTCTGCTCCTCTGCGAGTGTATGACCCACTTGGTTGTCATTGTGTGAAATCAAACTCTTTGGTGAAGGACAGCACATTCAGTTTCACTCCTCTCATTCGCTTCGGGGTCCAGCGAGTTCCAGCAGTTCATCCAGTTTCTCTGACACCAGAGGTTTGTTCCTCATCCGTTCAGGCTGTGCAGCTTGACAGTGATGCCGGTTTGGTTTTGCAATGCCATTTTGCACGTTGTATAACTGTCCTCCGTTTCTTCACCGGCACACTGTCAATCAGGCTGAGGTCCCATCCAGAGGTAAGCACAGCACCAGCAATACCAATTCACTACCTGCAGCACTAGGGTACACTGGAAAACAAATATGGCAACGCTCAAAAATGCAACCCCGAAGCCCATTCACGAAGGTGCGGCTGCTCTATTTTCACGCTTGCACTTGTCCACGACTGATTGGACCAGTCAAAGACGGAAGCTCTTGGCCTCAGTTTCTCCCAGAGTGCACGCAAGCACCAAGTCCACGGCTGAGACTGTGACAACATCCATGATGCGCACTTTCAGTGTTGGGTCTACCGCGACAGCAAGAAGCGCAAATCCCAGAACACTATCATGAGAATCCACTCCAGTACTGGAAGAAACTTGGAAACTGATGGGTTGTGATGTTCAAGATTGATGATGCAGTGGATCGCTGCGTGCATGTGTTGCAGAGATCAAGGACAATCAAACATTCTAGATGGAAAACTGAATAATGGACAATGGTGAATTCCCAACGATAAGAAGCCAAATGCAACACCACACAATCCGCATCGTGTTCCAACCTGCAATAAGAACCATCCCAACAAATAAATCAAATGGGCAGCAGGGCTTTACACAGCACACCATCTGCAGCCCAGCAGCTGAATGACGTCGCCTTAGCGCCTCTTGCAGCTGTTCTTCCAGCTGCTGAGTCTCTGCTTCGGCCTCCTGGAACGGAGAGCTGTCAGCATATCTGTCTGTTAATATCTGTTAATAATTGTTTATATCTGTTTAATGCTGGGTCTGTTCCTACCTCGAAAGTGCAGCAGGGAACGAGGGAAAACAGCGATTGATGTGTAAAGGTACATGCAGAATCGATGCGCGTGAAACCTGCTGAAGCCAACACCGGTTGTCCAAATGCCGACACCGAAATGGTCTGAGTGGAATGCTGTGACCAACGCGGATCTCCTTAAGTTGTTTTTCCAACTGCAGACGTGGATCCCTCCTGGTTGAGCGGGTTCAGCTCTGCTGGGGTGGGGAATGCGCCGAATATAAGGACTCGCAAGGCTCACTTGAAAACACCATAAAATAATAGATCTTTCTGCATCACATGGGGAGAGCACATCACAATTCAGCTAAAAATGCATTGGTAAAAGTTCAATGTCTTGCAGCTCCAGCATCAGAACTACTCCCGAACTCCGTCCCTTCCGGCATGGACGCAAACGGGACCAATGGAAGCAATTCAGTACCTAAAAGATTTGGCCAACTACCTAGAAAGAACTTCCTTTATCCATTCAAAGATTGAAACTCTAGCCAAAAGAGACATGATACATCTAGGCATCTAAATCAGAATCTCTACCCGAACAACGCCCGGACCTTGTATCCCAACTGTATGTGCGTGGCAGCCGCTTTCGGCGTCTCTCGGGATCTGCTGATTGGGATGTCTCCTGCTCGAGTTTCTGAAAAGCCTTCCGTGACATCTTCACACCTTCTGCGAGGGAGTTTTTTGTCTTGATTCAGGCAGGGGTGACCAAAGCATACCAAAGCAATGTCAACATTGCTGTAAAATATTGAAAGTCAATATAACAAATCATGCAACTAGACTAGCTAGACTACCTAGACTTATTCCCTCAACAGTCTGCCTGGCTAACTCATCAGCAACTCTCCTGGCAAAGTTCAGAAGTCGAGGCGGACCTTGGTGCGCCAAGGAGGTAGTGGGTCTGGGTCAAAATTTCGGCACCAATCTATGTTTCTCAATGGGATCATATAGGGGATAGTTGATATGTTTAAAAAGATATAAGAGGATTTTGTTTCAGAATTGGCAAATACCAACGATATGCCTTTTCCGTATACCCTTCCAGCTCAGGGCTGTCGCCCTTTGCAGCCTGCACTATGTACAGCTGCCAGTACTAGGCTTCGAGGTGAAAATCAAACGAAACTGTGGCGCAGCTACCCAGGAGCCCGGCTTTTGAAAAACATCTGCAGGAGTGGTGTCCCGCCTCGTCTCAAAAAGAGAATGTTTGGGCTTCTTCAGCTGCTAAGGTATGAAAAAGCTCAAAAAATAAACGTCTATTCAAAACTCTATGCAAATAACGAAACCATTCTGACGTCTTCCACACCAAGAACCATTCAAATGCGAGGAGAGCGATTCTGTGATTCCGACGTGCTGTCTGGTTTCGGCCGTGGGATTGGAATTCGACGACGCTCCTCACAGGCAAACGCATCACAGAACACCAGCAAACACATTTGTTCAACGAGGAATGTGATATTCTCACTTGGTAAACCTCATCGAGAGTAGTGTAAAAAGTACATATAGACAACCATTCAATGCTGGTCTCCTTTCATCTTCATTCTGAAGAAGGATTGCATGCAAAAATGATTGGCTCTGTCGTTTTTTGTTCCAATTCTTCTCTTCAGTCTTGCATACAGCGGGTGTGTGTTCCGCGAAAATTGCTTGATCGGTTACGTTCCTTGCGCTACTTGCAGTTTTCCTTGGTACTCCCAAAGATGCGTTGCTTCCTGAGCAGCTATCTCTACATCGCCTTGTTTCATCTCTGAACCATTTTCCAGACACATGGCTGTTTCAAATCTCTTTTCTAATCAAATCCTGCATCATACTTCCAAACCTATCTGGAAATTCTCATGGACTGTCCCCTGCTCCGACCTTCTGACCTCGATCTTGATCGCGCCTGAAGTGTCAGATTTGCCCGCAATATTGGTCTACATCGAAACCCTTTTTTGAACAAATCATGATTGGTTGAAACACGGATCAATCAACTGCAACTTGTATTTTGCAATTTAAAGAAAAACGTCCAACCATCGCACCTGGAAGGGAAAGAACAACGAGCAATTGATAGCCCATTGCGCCCCTGGCGTGTTGGACAGAATTTCCCTTGAAACCGCAATCTAGGGCCTGTTTCAAAGCCCGACCGGTCTTTGTCAATGCCCGTGTGAACGCAAGCAGTGCCAAGGGCAAGCCAAAGGAATTCAATGGCTTTCCCACTCTTTGGATCAACCAACTTGACACGTCATACGTCTCTCCCTGGCTTCGACATGTCATGGGGCTCCTTGATGCTGGGCACCTGCTGAAGCTCTTCTGGCAACTCCTGGTTGCAACAAACACACATTGACTCTATTGAAGCTCTTGAAATCGGTGAATGGAACATCTAATTCGATGTTCAGGAGTAGGGTTGCTTTACTGTTGACTTTGTGCTCACGAAAAGAATATCTTGCAATGTCTATTCGACTGAAAGGCAGCAGACTATGCCCCAAACTTGTGCACCCTTCTATAATATCACCAACCCCTTTTTGCTGAAAGTGACAGAAATTATGTCACGCAGCTGGCCATGATCGGCTGTAGCGGGTTGGAATGCGTGTGAAAAATCCTCAAATGGTATCGACTCCGCATTGCGTGATACTTCTTGTGTTCTGGAATGATCAGCTGCTTTTGCTCATTGTTGCTGCCATGGTTTGGACGATTTGAACCTGCAATGGGCAACAAGAAGGTCCTTGAGGCCCATCTGCTGGAGGATGTAGTCATGCGCCGCATGTAGCTGCTGTGTTAGCTCTGCGATCAAGCGGTCCTGTCCCCCAAAAAAGAACTTTTCTGAGCAACTCTCTATGAATCTTCCATCCCAAATCAGAAAAAATGCTCATGCACGGCCCGAAGAATTCCTTGGGGTCGAGATTGATCACTGGCTCACCACGAATCAACGCGGCCTCACCAGCTGGACCGAACAGCATCATGTTTGATGATGACATTGTGGTACCCGCATTCTAACCACCCAATCCTCCACAAATGTCAAAGAATTCATGCACTACCCTTCCAGATGAGCCTGGGCAGCATATTGCAGCGTGCTCAAATTGTCCTGGTTGCAAACAAATAATGAAGCACTTCCTACTGTCGGAAACATCCCACCACAAAAACGCACCCAAATTCAATTAACAAGCTCAGAAAACCCAAGCCAGAATTACATCATGAACCCAACTGAAACCTCATTGAACTGGAAGCTGAGGCAAGGGGTCACCATACACTGTGCCAAACCAAAAGATCCAAAAGAAAGCAGCCACACCACAGTGGAACGAATCCTGCCACAAGCTGCGATCCGAAAAGCATAAATTGCCTGCACCTCTCTGACTTCTCTCTGGTTTGGCAAAATCCCTCCTCATAGTACTTGTCAGCAGGGGCCAAGCATGCCAACATGATCATGAAGCCTTTGCCACCGATGGCATGTTGTAGAAGGGAAGTCCTTGACACGGTCAAAGTGGCCAACAAATCCAGTCACATGGTGCCATGTCAACTTGTTTCGCTATGTTTCACCATGTTTCGCTCATTTCATGCAACCTGCGGAAAAGGCACAAAAAACTCCACAAAATCATGGAAAGTCCCGGCTTCTTCGGTTCTTCCCATCCCATCCCCCTGACCCTGGCCCTGCTGCTGAGGGGCAGCTTTGACTCCCGGTACGGCACATGCCTTGGAAACGACCACAACTGCTTCGCTACAACCATGGCTTCACAAGACTGCATCTTGGCCCATTTGGCTAAAAACAAGGTTCCACAATAGTCCAATGTAAACATCTTGTTGACATCAACATGTAGTATTTCACGGGTATATCAGTATATCCATCATTTTCAAACACACCCATTGCATCCCATTTCCTCCAAGATGCTCATCGGCATTTCTGCTCAAGGCAGTGATGACCCGGCGCAGAACAAAGAGGGATTGGTTGATGTTCACCGCCTCCTGGAGCAGAAAGACACAGTCAGACACAGGTGTCTAATATGCTTCATTTGGTTAATTCTGGTTCAAACATGTATCTAGTCTATAAATCACCTTGCAAGCGCCCAACAGAGCTCAGTAACAAAGCCCCTTGTAGGGACCAGATCAGCCGGAGCAAAAAACCATGGTCAAACACGAACAGAACATCTGCGAGCAGGACTTGTTCCATGCAGCGTCTGAACATTTTCCGAAAGTTTCCAGCTGAAGCACGCTGTCCTTGAAGCGTTCAGCATTGTTTTCATTGGCAGCAGCTTTCTCAGAACCTGTGGACCAGTGCTGAGTTGCAAGGCTTTGTCAAATCACAAACTCATTGGGGCTGGGATCAAAAAAGAGGGGTCCCCCAACCGGCCAATGAAGTCTATTGAGTCTATTAAAACTCCATGAGTGAAATAAACAAACGATTTGCACCTGCCAAATCCACCAGCGTCAGGTTCGACGTCACTTCTGCAATGCCGCCTGACTTCAGCTGAGGTCTTTGTGGAACCGGGACGCGTACAAACAGCCAGGCTCTTGCCAGGAATTGAATTGAAGTTTGCTTCCGAGTGCGACTGAAGGCAACAAAGCAGTGAATTCTCCCTTAGGCCCTTGGCTTCATTCTTTTGTGCATTTGTGTTACCATCAAAACCACAACTGTAACTTTGTCGTCTTTGTCCTGTGATGTCCTGTGATGTCCTGTGTTTCATGAATGGCACCTTCCACGCCCTCACCAAGCAGTTGAGACCTCAGCTTCCATCGGCTGCATATTTGGGGACGCTTAGCAAAACAGATAGGCTGCGGCCGGGACACCTTCGGAGCAACGAGAGGATGAGGACGCTGTGGGATCGCGACGAAGCAATGTTCATGGCAGTGGATGCCATCTGCTTGCCTGGCAGTCGGCTGCAGCAAAAGGCTTGGGCCTTGCAGTGGAAATGTGGAAACCCCAAGTTGGTTCGAACTCTTTCCATCTGGTCCAGGCAGTTCTAAGCAATGGGATTTCCAGAAGCCTAAACTTAAACAAAGAAGACATCGTGGGCGAACAATGTGCAAGACCGCTGGGTCAGAACTCGAGCAACTTTGCCGGCAAGGGACGTTGAACTCCAGCATGGTAGTAGCGTAGAGCGTCATCTGCTGAAGCACATTGATACCTGAAGCCCATGTGGTTCCAAGTGTTTGTCGAATATTTGAAACCAAAGCCAACCTCTTGAACACGCGTCAAACAATGCCGTTTGGTGAAGCCATTGTTATCTCCCTGATTCCAAAACTCAGGGTGTTGTGGTTTGGGGAGTACCCTTTCACCAGAAGCACCCCGGATGGAGAATCTGAGTCAAGTCACTCAAACAGATTTTCCACAAAGAAGCAGTCCCTCACAGCATCCCATCGCAAACGTAGTCCTTCATCAGTCCCCACACCTGCCCATACAGTAAAATGAAGCAACCGGGCTTTCTTTTCCGCTTTGTTCCTTTCAGGACCTGTACTTGTGGGGTTACCTTCCGAAAACCCTTCTGACCAGTAATTTAAACCTGCCGCTTGAAACTGAGATCGGGGTTCATGGAGGTTTGCAAAGGATTTCTGCAAGGGTAGAGTCTTGCGACCTGTGGCTATTTTTTGCAACGAGAGGACTACTCCGCAGTATCATCCCCAGAGGGTACCGATCTATCAGGACTTCCAGCATTCTGAATTCGTCTCCAGGCCTTGTAGGAAGGGAGCAGGGTTCAAAAGGTCGTAAATCTTCTCCTGTGGGCAGGACATCATTGGATCATCAGCCACTTCAGGCAGCACTTCAGGCAGGTCAGGCAGCGTCCTGATAGATCTGCAGGAAGGAGATCCTGACGCTGAAGCTGTCAGGTCTGTCCTCTGTCGACTCCTGATGGCTGCGGATCTGGTGCCACTTTCGATTGTGACACATTTGGGTATGGTCTGAAGTAGTCTGAAGACCCTGCAAGCTCAGTGTTTGATCATACCTGGAGTATGCAGTGTGGATTAAGCACATCTCAGTCCCTTTTGTTGGAAGCTCTGCTTCAATATGATGCCACATACAGCCAGTGGTGGACATAGCTGCCTCCGAGTGTTCAATCTTTGCAAACAGCTGGCGGAGTGCCCGAGGAATCCTGAGTGTAGTGTCAATCCATTCTTGACAATAAGCTGACACACAACCTGCTGAGACTTACTCCGCCATGAAATTGAATTAAAATGCACTGGGATTGAGGAATCGCAAAGTTTGCACCTTTAAATGGAAGACTTGACACAGTGCTGCGACCCCGTTCCGCTATTCAGTCTTCCAAGGACATGCTGCGCAATGCTTCTGCGTCCATTTGGGTACAGCCAAAACATGCTATTGCTGGGTGCAAAGCTCAGAACTTGCACCACTAATCTCGGGGCAGAAAACGAGAAAACGTCCACTAATCATGCTCCAAAGGAAGCCAACTTCTATCAGGCAAGTGTCACACCCAAGCGCTCGGGTGCAGTCTCATCGATACACACCTCTGCCAACAAACACGTAATGAACAGAAAATTCTGGTCACATGGCTCACATGCGGACAAGCATGTGTTTGAGTCAGCCTGGAACAAGCTTTAACAGTTTGAGAGTGTCATTTTGACGAAACAAACACGCAACGGCTTTGAACAGGTTGGCTTTGTGCAGCTGGTAGCTGGTTGCCTGCGGTGAGTCCGCTTGTGCTCGATATTGGTAGCCTTCCATGGTGTAGGTCTTTCCAGATCCTGTACCAACTGGAAGCAACAAGAGAAGCCACAAGAGAAGCCACAAGAGAAGCCACAAGAGAAGCCACAAGAATCAAATGTCATTTGAACCGCTTGACTCCACATACAGCTGATCATTCACTCCTTCAGGCCGCTAAAACCATTTCCACAAACTTCCAAGGTCTCATACACAGTCTTTTTCTGGGCCAATCCTGGCTCCAAAAATCTTGACCGCCCAAAAATTGAAAGTTCTTAATAGTAGCTCCATTTGTGGGTCGGCCATTTTGGGTCGCCGAATTCCCATCCTGTTTGTCCATAGGCGAAGACGGTGGCGTGGTAACCTTCCACCACTTTGGAGATCAGTTGTTCCATCTGCAGATCTGAGAAGACCTCCTCCTGGTTGCTGCTTGGCCCAAACACCGTACCTTGGCCACGCAAATGACCATCTCGTTGATTATATAACATCAATGATTTCAAGGGAACATTTTTAACGGGGAATCTTCCAACCAATTCTGGGAAAAGACCTGAATCGATCGTCCATTGCTGCCCAATGGCTGAATCGAAACTCTTGGGGCCTACGAACTCGTCGACAGTCTCGGTCTGCAATGCTGTCCTGCCGTGCCCAGCAACTTTTTGCTTGGCACTTTTCACGACATCAACTCGGTCTAGATGATTTGGATGGGGACATTCATCACCAGTTTTTTCGGTTCAAATCTTAGAATATCTTCCAGATGTTCATCACTTTTCATCACTGTTACATGCGTCAAAACATAAAAACAAGAGGAGCCAACGAACCCGAATGCAGATCACGTAGAAAGACACATAAACGATGACCACGAAGATACACTATCTCATAAATCAAAAACATATATGCCACCAAAAGGTTAACGTAACTCACTGCACGCGCTGACGATATTGCTTTCCCAGCGAGGCATAGAATGCAGATAAATACGACATCGGTCACGGTCAATCTCTTTTTGACCGCTGAAGCATTGCGACGTGCCATCATCGTACTACAAAGCTTGCAC
>BGPT01000461.1:259060-263476 GCA_003297045.1 Symbiodinium sp. clade C Y103 | reverse complement strand
ATGCCCAGGGTGTCTTCCAGGAGTGTCATGCCAAGAGTGTCTCCCAAGAGTGTCTCCCAGGAGTGTCTTCCCAAGAGTGTCATGTCAGGAGTGTCCAGACTGTTCGTGTGAGCATTCGGGTTCGTNCCCAAGAGTGTCTCCCAGGAGTGTCTTCCCAAGAGTGTCATGTCAGGAGTGTCCAGACTGTTCGTGTGAGCATTCGGGTTCGTGGGCTGCATCTTGTTTCTTTCCGTTATCAGTGCTTGTTGCGACGACATCTTTAACAAGTGTCACAAAATATAATCCATACTAGGACAAATTCTTGTTGCTTTAGATTCCCCGGGATGTACGGGGGATAAAAATTTCGGTCAAAAACCATAAAGGGTTCGTGAATTTCTCCAACCTTTTCTCACAAATCCACCACCAGGAAGTGGAGCAAGATTTGCGCCCCCAAAATTCGTGCGTTTTTCAAAGGGAGAAGACTCCCACATTTTGGGATGAACATCATATTGACGAATCATTCAATGGCCCAAATTTCAAGATGAACATCATCTTCACGGCCGAAACTTCGATATTTGTGAGATTTCCTGAAATGGGGGTACCCCAACAGCTGGAGAGTTTAGAATGGAAAATCCCATCTATAAATGGATGATTTGGGGGTACCCCCATGACTTAGGACACCTCCATCTTTGTGAGATCTCGCTCCCGCCTCTGAGGCACACGGGTGTCTTGTACAACCCCATCTTCGCGGTGTCCCGGGAGCGGATCCGGCAATATCCCAAGCCGCTGGGATGCAGCTGGGGAGTGCTTGGTTGGATTTTTGGAGGGGATGAGAATGAGTTGAAAAAATGAGAAGTTGGGAAACAGAGGGGTTTTCAGTCATTTCTAGTAGGCCATCTCATCTTTAAAGGATATTTTACGTCGGGTGTAGCCATTGACTTATGATCCATGCTCAAATCAATGTTAGTTTCATCAACAGGGGTGCGTTCTCCAAATAATAGGAGACGACAGTCATCCAGCCCGTTTCAAATGCAGCTGTCAGCACGATTCGCTCGGTGCGGCGGCAAGTCCTCCGTGATGTGCAGCAGTAGTGATGGCTACGTGGGGTCATGGGTCCATGAGGGCGACCCGATGGAGCTCCATGTGCTATGCCTCAACGGTGACGCATCCTTAGCTGCAGGCCTTCCATGCTGGGCCGGGAAGTGCGCAGGATGGTCTCGGAGAAACTTCCCAAAAAGAGAGGGGCAAAGCTGGTGCTCCACCACGGGGCTTCACGGTTGATGCTCCACGAAACATTGCAGGAGCAAGGTATTGTAGGGAAGACTGCGAGCCTGTCTGCACCTATGTTCCAACAGACCTGTATGCTGCCTGGAGTTTCCTCTGAAAATCCTGGGTCTATGAGGTCTATGAGGAAGAGTTTGCATTCGATGGGGTGACAGAGATAAGCGGTAGGATTTTCCATACGTGTTTGGGCTGCCTGCCCCAAAGCCTGGAAAGCTTGACTCTTGGTGAGGAGTTCAACCACAGCCTTGACAACGTGACATTGCGAAGCAGTCTGCAGAACTTGACATTTGGTCCGGCGTTCAACCAAAGCCTTGACCGGGTGACCTTGCCAAACAGTTTGCAAAGCTTGACATTTGGTGAAAGGTTCAACAAAAGCCTTGACCGCGTGACCTTGCCAAACAGTCTGCAAAGCTTGACACTTTGGACAGGAGTTCAAGAAAAGCCTTGAGCAGGTGACGTTGCCAAGCAGTCTGCAATGCAAATCTTGACTTTTGGTGAGATGTTCAACCACAGCCTGCACTGGGAGACACTGCCAAGCAGCCTGCAAAGCTTGACTCTTGGTGGGTGGTTCAACGACAGCCTTGAAGGAGTGAATTTGCCAAGCAGTCTGCAAAACTTGACATTTGGACGGGAGTTCAACCAAAGCCTTCAGCAGGTGACGTTGCCAAGGGGTCTGCAAACATTGACATTTGGACGGGAGTTCAACAAAAGCCTTGAGCAGGTGACGTTGCCAAGCAGTCTGCAATGCAAATCTTGACTTTTGGTGAGATGTTCAACCACAGCCTGCACTCAGAGACACTGCCAAGCAGCCTGCAAAGCTTGACTCTTGGTGGGTGGTTCAACCAAAGCCTTGAAGGAGCAACCTTTCCAAGCAGTTTGCAAAGCTTGACTCTTGGTGAGGAGTTCAACCACAGCCTTGACCACGTGACATGACCAAACAGTCTGCAGAACTTGACATTTGGTCCGAAATTCAACCAAAGCCTTGACCGCGTGACCTTGCCAAACAGTTTGCAAAGCTTGACATTTGTCTTATGCTCTCCGGTTTCCTTGTCTTGGTTTCCCCAATCACCGACACCTGTGTCAACGCCAAACACATGCATGGTGACTGGAGTTTCTTAGGAGGTTGCCAAGTGTCCGATCTGCCTTTGTCGTTTTTTCCGTTGTCCTTCCTGTGCTTCCTGTTCTTCGCTGACGTCCTCATTTTCAATACGTCGGGACACCTAGTGTGCTTGGAGAAAGGACTTGTGCGAACTTGTCCTGTGTCATCTTGTGTCATCTTGCGTCATTGTTCAACCACAGCCTTGACAACGTGACATTGCGAAGCAGTCTGCAGAACTTGACATTTGGTCCGAAATTCAAACAAAGCATTGACCGGGTGACCTTGCCAAGCAGTCTGCAAAGCTAGACATTTGGTGCAAAGTTCAACCAAAACCTTGAGCATGTGACCTTGCCGGCACGTCTTCAGAGTCTTCTTGGTGGTTCTACATTGGTGGGTGTATGGTGACTTTCTGGCCTTTCATGCATAGGAACGCTTCCCATCCTGGTGGTGCTTCAAACAATCGCAGTTGCCAAAAGGCTGACTCAGAAAAATCACGTCAAAACATAGTGTGGTTCAGAGATTTGTCAGACTTGTTTGCTTGAATAGAAAAAATGACAATGTTTGTGTAATCTCCTGTGGATTGCTGTGGTATTTCCCTGATCCCCAGCCCTGTGGAGTTGCGGAACCACCAGGTCACGGCCACCATGAATGGAAGATCTTGACCTCTGAATTGGTTCATGTTCATATTAGGTTTCCTAAAATAGGGGTACCCCCAAATCATCCATTTTCAATCAGGATTTTCCATTCTAAACCATCCATTTTTGGGTACCATTTTAGGAAACCCCCATGAAAAGCCATCCGTTTTGGTTTTGGGGTTGAAATCACACCCCCCTATAATAGTTTTCGAACAGTTGGACAGGAAACGGTGGGGCAAAACATCATCTCACACCCTGAACAAACTGGCATTTTTTTTGGGGATTCCTATGGCCCTATACCTTGAATTTGATCCAAACTGAGGCCCCCCAAAACGGACCAGGACTTTTCCCCAAGTCATTTTGGGTCGTCAGGTCGATGTACGAACGGCTGCTGCGTGAGATTTTGCGATGTACTTCCAAAGCACATGAAGGCCAGTCAGGGCAGATGATCTGCTTGGTTTATTGATGTTGAATTATTTAAGAATGTTTGCCCTGCCTGCGGTAGTGAAACGTGGCTGTACAATCACCAATTTTTCGTTGATGATTTCCGATAAACAACTTCATTGAGTCGGGGATTTTCAATTTCCATGTTTGATGAAACCAGAGGGAATGCGGGTAGAAATCCGAGCATCCAATGTAGCTCTTCTCAACTGGGTAAATGAAGTGGGCGACCTCTCTGACTGATCCTAAAATGGCTGAACTGAAATGGGGAAGGCTTTGGCAACACAAATGGGAGCTGACTTCGCGTGTGAGCAACAGGAATGGAATTTGAGGCTGAACCATTTTGGAACTCCAGTCGAAGCAACAAACATGGGAAGTGAATTGGGGACACAAGAAGAGCCGTATGTTGGGGTTGAACCAAAAAGGTGGGGCTTTTAGAATCTCGCAACAGTTGTAGCAAGGCAGTCCCCTAGGATTTCACGATCTATTCGGGGGCTGGGAGGGGTGAATGATTTTGGAAAATGTTGCTGGTTTGGAGCCGCCAATTTTGGAGAGTCTTGGAGTGGGACTTCAAATTTTGAATCAAGGACATTAAGAGGAGTGGTATGGTGGTGGATCGCAACCCACCCTTCTTTTCACATCACTGCTAGCGATGGATGTTAACTCCCCTCGCAGTCAGGCGTTGCAGAAGCAGGGCATTACCTGGAAAGAGCGTGGAAACCCATGTTCGAGCACCTCGGTAGCGCGAGGGAGTGATGTTGGGGACTGTGTTAGCTGGTAGCCCATGGGTATGGTTGATGATGCTTGATTGTGGTGGAGTGAGGTTGATACTGTGACTTAGTTTTTGACTTGTTGTTTTTGGTGTTTTTGACTCCATCCTCTTCACAGTGTCTTCCAATGAATCCATTGACATGGCCTGGAGGATCAGTTGGCTGGTCGAACAGGATGATGGGACAATTAGCAGGAAAACCATGGGAC
>BGPT01000461.1:211560-254060 GCA_003297045.1 Symbiodinium sp. clade C Y103 | reverse complement strand
TTCAGTGCAGTCAGGGTCTGGTGGAAGTTCAACCTGTGCTGAAGTAAGCAGTAGGAGATAAACAATAGAGTGGGTTTAGACAATGTCAAGCAAGGTTTAATACAACCGACGTTTTTTCTCTTTGGGGGGTTCCCAAACTAGCAAACAATCTAATCATCAATGGTACCCCACAGAAAAACACACTGGGCGTTCATTCATCGTAGATTTACATTACAATTATATGTAACAAGGTGGTAACAACATGAATAGAACGAAACAAGGGTTTGACCAACATAACTAGGGATCTGCCCATATTGTCACTGGGTCTTTGGTGCTTTGGTGCAACATTTCGCTGAAGGTGCGATGAGGGGAGGAGACTTTGCTTGCGGGCTTGTAGATCCTAGAGGTGTAGGGATCGGCCTGGAATTGGTCGAGTTGAATCATGCTGAAAAACATCAACCAACATAGCCTTTCGCAATGAATCACATTTTTTTGCCAAACAAAACTCTCATACTTAAACTGAGACGCGATTTAATGATTGATTTAATGCTAATGATAAGTTACAATCAACTCTTGAATCCATTTTCTTCCTCACCCGCAGCATTCGATGGGTCCCTTGTGATTGGGAGGATTTATCACTGCAAACATTTCGGTACAGGTATTTTTCCCACACATAACCAGGTATACCCATCCTGAAGTAGATAACGGACCATCTTTTTCCTCTAAAAGATTGACCAAATTCTGCTAGGTCCGTGGGTCTTTTCAATTTCGACCCCCCAGCCGGACCATCCCTGGCAGCTGATGCACGGACCATTGGACCTCCCCGAAAATCCTGAGGCAACAAAAAAAACCATGCGCCGATGTTCAAGAGGTTCTGGTGCGGTTTTTTGGAGGAGGGTCTAGAACTGATTGTGGCGGTCCAAGCCGAGGTTTTCTTGAACGTGGGGATCTCCAAACAATAAGGCTTTTTGATTTTTTGATGCTTTGGGAAGTCAGACATTCGGAGAAATGCCCAAACAGCCAGTGGATTCGTTGGCGGGTCTGAAAATTGCAGTGATAATTCCAATAGTGGCTCTCCACTTTTCTACTGGACTTTGTGGATCCTGGATTGGTACAACATCGCGAGTTCAACTTTTCTGTTCACTGTTTGGGATCTTCATCCAGCCTGAAATGAGCCAGGGCTCCTGTCGGGGACTCCTTCTATGTTGAAGTCATCGATGAAATCCCAAGAGACCAAGCAATAGCACTGTAGAGATCTGGATTCCGAAACCAAACAACTCAAGAAAACCCATCTCAGTTTCAACATCCAAGTCACCGCCAGGCGATTTGACTGGATCCAGCTTTGGCTCAAGCGGCATCGCCGAAAAACCGCCAGCAGTTCCCACTGAAAGGAAGTAAGGTGGAATCAGGAATCCCCAAATGCTGCGGTATCCAGCAGGAATGACTGTCCTCCAAACCAAAATGTTTGGTATTTTCACGGGGTTGGGCAAATCTTAGAAATCCGGCCAAGACCGCCTCTTGGGTTCTGACACTGCTCCAAAAAGCCAGCTGGAAACATTACTTTGAGGGTGATGATTGAGTTTTCTTGTGCATTCTTTTTTGGAGGGGGCCCTCAGAAAGTTCTGGAAAAGACTGGCCTTTCCATGTGAGGCTTCAACCCTTCCAGCCACATGTGATCCACCCCACCTCCCCGGCTCTTCACAGCCCGTCCAACGGTCCATGGTGGATGACAATCCCAACGACATTACCACCAGCAACTTGGCCGGCTTGGCAGAGGGCCAAGTTGTTGGGGGATGGCATTCTTAGGTCAGAAGGTCACAAGGATGATAATGGATTGACAAAAAGAACCATTGAGCGTGCATTGGTTCATTGGTGGATTTTTTGGGTGAAGCCACTTAGCCACTCAGCCACTCAGCCACTCTGGGCAAATGACTGGACCAGCCACTCTGGGGGTTAGGGGGGTCTGGGTGAGTGGCTGAGTGACTAATGCAGCCACTCTGCCAGAGTGGCTGAGTGGCTGCTTCGATTTCTCGTGCCGTGCTCCTCATCCAGTCAAAAGAACCCAACCTTGGAAAAAAAACACTTTTTCATTCCATTGGGGTGTTTTCGTTTGGATATAAACTACGCGAAAGGATAGGCTGTAGATGTCCTCCCTAAAGAGGGTGTTTATCGCGGGGGGAAAAGCCCCATGACCTCGCGAGGCAAGGGGCAATATCTATGGCGACAGCGGATCGCCAAGGACTCTCCGGTGAAGATTGGCATCATGGGGATTCAACGAGCACCCCGCAAAGGTGAGCCCCCCCCAATGATAGTGACTTCTTCAGGGCGAAGCTTAATCATCGATTATGCCGAGGGTCACCTTTTTTTTTTAGGGGGCTGAATCCACATGATGGTAGTTGGATTTTTACCAACTGGCTTAATGGGACTGTATACTTTATTCCATCATGGACACCACTAGCTCCACTTGTGCAGCAAAATGCCTGAGCCGAAGTCCTGAAGATGGGCAGGCATGTTCACCAGGTTGCTCGGCCTTTTGACCCAGACCCAAATTCCAATACTGTCACAACCGTAATGATTTTCTTAATGATGATGGGTTATACTTGGATGCAGACAATTATTCATGGGAACCTCAACTATGATGAGAATTCCATGAAAATCATAGGATCATTCCGTGAAAGTGATAGAATCCTCACTGGTCACATGGGCTTCACTAGGGATCGGGGTGAAGTACATCCCTCCAAGACGCCAGGAGCGAGCACACTTCAGCCCCAACAAGCGCGAGAACTTCTCGGTGCGAAGTGCTCTGAGAGTCTTAGATGCGGCTCGGCTATGCCACTTTTGCTGTGGATTTCACTGAGAAACATGGTGATACAACGGGGATATAGTGGGATAGAACTCTGTCCCAACAATGTTATGAGCTGGGACCATATATACCCAAGTATTGTCTGTTAAATCCATACGTAAAAAGGTATCCTATACATCCTAATTTTTACCCCATAAAATTGTTGTTATTATACCCCAACTTTTGTTGGTTTCTCTTTGAATTCCTAGTCTAAACTGTTGCGCTGTTGCGCCACCCGAGGGCCTTCCAGATTCAAACCCGGATACATCAATTGATGCCTGAATTAGCCTTCCCCTTTTTCCAAACTTTGAAGCAGAACTATTTCATAAATATCATTCATTTTCCAATGAATCATTGCACACTTATATGTTTCTTTGAATATATTCATGTTGTAACATGATTTTCATCAGAAGATAATCCTAGCTTTACTGTATGGTGGTTTTATCATTGTCATGTTTATGACCTATTCTTGGATGAATGTGTCTCCTCTGAAAGATTGTTACATGGATGTTCTTTGCAAAGGTCTAATCATCCCACATTTTTGATTATGCTTCTGCCACAGCGTTAAAATTCTTTGCACATATGCATTTTCCTTCTTTTTTCTTTTTAACGTACACATTGTTTCACCCAAAGTACATGATACAATCTTTGATTTCAGCAGGTCGTCCTTTCAATAGTTCCATCTCGCTACTACTATGTGTCAGGGATACTCTTTTTTTTTTTACGGATGCATTTAAGAAAGAAAACATCTCACACTCTTCAGCCTTCAGGTTATGCAAACTTTCGAATCCAACCAGTCTGCATCCCTCCAACACTCACCTAATCTATGTGTGATCGCTGTTGTGCGCAGCCATGAAACAATTGTTTTGCAATTTGGATGTTTCCTATTGTTGGAGTGGTTTTTGGAGCACTAGTGCTTGGATAGGCAGCAGCATATTCCGCAGGAATCCAAAGAAAAAAACGACGGGATGCAGAAGATCAGACAAAAAAAAGGATTCTTGTGACCAGATCGAAGTACTGCAGACTTGGCCCAGCATGTTCCTGGGTGGCTCTGGACTGGTCTTGTTGGAAGGTCGCATTTTTTTATCGCTGGCAGAAAGTTGAATCCGACCAGGCTTTCAGGTCGAGACTTTCCGTGCTGTTCTAACAACAGGGGGTGCCATCGTGACTGCACCGTTTACCTTTGGCCTGAGCCTGGTCTCAGTTCTGTTTGCCTGGGGAAACGTTTTCTTCCAGCACCCTGCCATGCAGTTTGTCTCTAACATGACCAGCTGCTTCTTTTGAGAGTTTCGGGAAAGGAAAACTGCCCAGAAGAGATATGTAGATGAGCACAACCGGGCAAATTCTGGCTGAGCTGTTTGCAAAACTGTAGGGGACGGATCGCACTGACATGATTTCGCATATGAAGCCAAAGTGCTTAAGCTTTGGATTGGTTCAATGCGACGCTTTGACGGCTCGGCAAGTTTGCAGTACCTCCCTTGATTGAAAACGTTTTCTTTGTTTTAGGAAAGTGTGTGGGGAATATTTGTTGGAACTGAATGAGGGTCATGTTTACATCCTTGGGTGCCAATTGTGATTCCTTACCATGATGATGATGATGATGATGATGATGATGATGATGATGATGATGACGATGATGATGCCGGCGACTATTCCGTAAAATCCTGCAGCTATCGCAGCACGTGAGGTGCCTTCCAAGTTCAAACCTGGACACATTGATCCGCACGAGAAGGGACAGGTTCAAGGCTGGGATGTTCCTGAGTTGGGAGGAGTTTTGCGGTGGTTCTCAGGTTCTCTTTCCGATTTCCAAACTCAAACTCTTTGGGACATGTTTTTGTTTTGGGTAGACTGAAAGCCCGCAAAGCCTTCGTTGAAAAAGACCTGTTTTTGGAGCGTGGGGAACCTTGAGAAAAGAAATACCTCCTTCCAGAACTCCCCGTGCCCAGCAGTTCAAAACATGTTCCGCAACTTCGCCTGTGGCTTGCCATGTCACAGCTGGAAGATACTTCATTCCCACATGGCGGTCAAATTTTCAGCGTCCTGAGATAACATTTATTTGATAGCGACAGTCACTCTCAGCTTGAGCCCTCTGATAGTAGTGATGGGAAACATGAGCAGTCAGAATCAGATTTGTCATAACCATCCCATCTGCTGCTACGATCAATGTGTATACAGTATATCTATATGCATGGTGATACACACATTATATGTTTTTGATGTTGGAACCATGACATCATTGTAGGGTGTTAGTACCACCAAACATTTTGACACCATTATCATCATCAAAACAGCAATAATCACGACAATAGGTACAATGCCAAAATAACATTGTAGTGCAGAATGACAAAGACAATGGACAAAAATCAACCACAACCACGACACACATAATGAGGATAGGAGTGGTATTATCATGATAGTAACTTTATATTCCATGATACATTATATGCTATAATTAAATGCTGCAAACTAGTCACTATAGCAGGAGTATCATGTCAATAGCATCCACCTTGTACAAACTGGGGCACCACCTTGTACAATCCAACCGCAATTGACCAGGCCTCGATGCCGCCACTGAGCGCTCCTTGAGAGCTGACGTTGCACCTGGGAGCAGTGCTGAAATTTTTGGGGGACCTAGGGATGGATACTTCATGGATATATATATATATATATGTACATAGATGAATAAATGGGACCTTGTGGTCCTTTGGTCAATACCTAAATCTACTATGGCACAATAGATATGTAGACTGGTGTTGGGGTATATCATCCCAAGGATATCAGTGGAACTAGGTGAAAATCTACTGATATCTTGGGGTATTGCCCCCACCCCCGATGCCAGCGGATAGTGAAGGTTAGTAAGATTAATAAGGGCCAATACCAGAAATATGACGATCCTGGTGCGGACTGGCAATCTGGGTTGCGGGGGAAATCCAAGGTATATCTCTGAAACTTGTATTATCACTGTGGCATACTGTGGCTGGATTCTCTTCCCAGAAACTCCATCTTAGGATGCTGAAAGGAATTGATTCTCAGCATCCTTGAAAGTACATCTTAAATGAACAGGATGATTCATACTTCAAATACTGGACGATTCACAAATTGCTAGACTTTTTATGGGCATACGCTTGGTTTCAAAACACTCCAAAAAACCACGGGAATGGCAAAAAAATGAACTTCACCCCGGATTTGGGTGAAGGTTGAGCTTGGGTACCCCCAAAACCTGGATTGTCCAAGGCCGCGAAATCCAGGGCCCCCAATGAGCAGCTGATGTGGCCTGAGACGGAGCAGCATCAGGTGCGAAGGGACCCAGGGATCAAAGATCTGCCTCCAAGCCGCAGATTTTTGAGGGTTTTTTTTCAAAGACTTGAGCCATAGCAGTGGGAAATTGGGTTGATTATCCTAGAATTATATGATGTGATAATCAATCCTTGATTGTTTTATGATTCATATTGATGATTAATGCAGATAACCGATTATTGCAATCCTTGATTGTTTTATATCCTTGATGACGCCCCGGGCCAGGTGGGATGGCATGCCAGAGCCAGTGGTCCAGGTCTGGGTTTTGGTGGAGGGCCAAGCCGGAGCATAACAGCAAACCCTGGAATAGGGAAAACACTGGAAAACGACACGTTGAAAACCAGGAGATTATGAGATAAAGATCATGTATGGACTGGACCATTTTCATCAATTTCTATGTTTTTCCCCATCTATCCTTGGAGCTTCCGAGATTTTTGTTTGTTGGATCCAAGATGTACATTGCGACATTCCAACATCCAAAAATAATTTGAAGTATGTCCCATTACAAACCATATACTACGAAGACTTTGTTGTGGCCCGTGTAAAACAATACCATATGAAACCATATATGCCTCCGTTGGTTTTATACCCCATGTCAAATATGATTGGTACTTGGACACTTGCGTGTGCATCGATATTAGTAAGTGGTATATAACCCCTATGTGGACATATACTGTACAAATATGTACTTGTATGTATGTGTATATATATATATACATATTTCGGGGCTATTTCATATGGCCCCCACTTTAACTATATACCCAGTAAGCCAATCAGTTACATATGTATATATACTGTACATATATATATATATATACATATTATGTGTATATTCCACACCATTCCGATTCTCCATTCTTCATCCATGATTGTTGGTTATACCCCCAGTATTCACCACTATCACCCATGATTAACCATTCATATCCGACATATATCCGTATATATCGGAAACTCAAGAATAGCCCAGATGATATTCCACATTTCAGGTAAATGACATCTTTTGATTTACCCAGGTACATATATATATATATATGTATATATGTATATATATATATATGCACATATATATATATACAAATAAGTATATATATATATATTTGCATATATATATATACACATACGTATATTTGTACACACACATATATACATACATACATACATACATACATACATACATACATACATACATACATACATACATACATACATACATACGTACATACATACATACATACATACATAATACATACATACATACATACATACATACATACATACATACATACATATTTATAATATATATATATGTATATATAATACACATATCCATCCATATTCCACACATATTTTATCTCTAGGATCGCCCAAAGGTTGGTTTTCCCCGCCCAGGTGGCCTTCCCTACGAGGAGCGCGGCACCATGTCCGGCCTCGCGCCGCGGCTGGGCCTCGGCTGGCGCGGCGAGAAGACGGCGGGGGACCATGCGCCACGGCGGCAGGGCTGGTTGGCTGGTTGGAATAGGGGTGAATAGGGAATGATATATGGTAGATGATATTATATATAATATATATATATATATATATATACATGCAATGATGTTATAACTACAGTACCAATACAAGAAAGTATGTGATTTTTCACATTCATGAATCCTAGGCCCAGGTCCGCAGCAGTTGAGATGAATTGCCACTTGCCAGACTTGCTTTCACATCAAATATATATATATATATATATACGTCCCATGAAATTATTCCCATGCAAAAACCATTACCCTCTGGTATTTGAGTAGCGAACTGAACATCACCATTTTAAAGCTCGGTAAAAATCATCGTGTCTATCATCTACAAGTGGGCCATGGCTTCCAGTTGGCAAATTGTTAAAATACCAAAGGGTATATGGGGATCTCCTAAAATGGGGGTACCCAAAAATGGATGGTTTATTTCATGGAAAATCCCAAACAAAAATGGATGATAACTGGGGGTACCCCCATGACTTAGGAAACCTCCATATCCCAGAAACAGCGTCTCCAAGCAGCCGAAGCCCTGGGGGCTCCTGAGGCCAAAGCGAGCGGCTCCGTGCAGAATCCCCGGTCCTTTGAAGCTCGACAGATCCGATTCCCAGGGTGCGATGAATGTGACATGGTGAGGATTGGAGGGGGCCTTGATATCTCCTTCGTTTAACTAGGAGAATTCATGGATCGGATTCAATCTTTATGTAGGAATGTAGGAATTAACTGTTCACCCACAGTTGCAACAAATTTTTTGGACTTGAGTGTGTCAATGTGAATTTTGAATGTCTAAGAACAAGCTCAGAATCTGGAGAATTCATGGAGGTTACAACCGTCATTCTTGAAATGCCCAAGTCGGATCTTGCAAAGATCTCCCGGATCCGGAAGGCCTCAGAAAAGTCCACCTCCAGTCCAACATAGAACCCAGGCACTGGTAGTTTTAACATACCCTCTGGTAAACTAACATAGCTATGGAAAATCACAATTTTTAATGGGAAAATCCACTATAAATGGCCATTTTCAATAGCTATGTTAAATTACCAGATAGGGTAGATCATCATAGAAAATGGGGCCATGGTTTCCCAGCCATCCTCGCCCGCTGAGGACGTGATCTCCGCGCGCAAGGACGACCTGATTTCCAAGTGGCTGGGCACCCGTCGTCACCTGCACAGCGGCCTGGATGCCGCGGCAACGGCGGCCGTTCCCGCAACGACCGGAACGGAGGGCCCGGCCGGGGCGCCGGAGGTGGCGGTGGGGAGGCGCCGGGCAAGGGGGGGGAAGGAGGGGAAGATGTGGACTGAAGTGCCCTGAAGATGTTTTTTCAAGAACCCAATTCAATGTGTCTTTTTCGTGTTTTTCGGGATGTTGGATGAAGATGTAGTGGCATTATTTTCCTTCTGGCGGAGGGTGAAACAGTCTTGCGGAACATGCATTTGAATAGATCTGTTTCAAAGCAGATGGGGTGATTGGGAGGACTTGGGTGTTGGAAGCCTTCATTTAGAGGTACCTGTTTTCTTTTTTTTCCCCATCTGGTTTTGGGATGTTTTGGGACCATGCAGTGCAAACATCCCAAAATCAATCTGAAAGTAAAGCCCACGTTTTTCAAGTTCTTTGCATATTTTGTGGATGAGGTATTGCATCCAAGTGCAGGTGTTTTTGTTTGCATCTCTATATAATTGTGTATATACATATATATATATATATACATATATATATATATGTATATATATATAATTATATATATGATATGTATGTATATATACATATATATTTATGTACATGTACCATACCCAGAGATACAAGCCACGTGCTGGCTATTGGAAATTCAATGTGATACTAGATCCATCTCCATCCATTTGGGGTCTACCTGTCAGAACGGGAATCGTCTGTAGTTTCTGTATGGTTTACCTTAGAAAAAATCTATCCAGATTACCTTTTGGGGCTTCTCAAAGTGTTGAACCTCGTATTTTGCTCATGTTTTTCGAATGGCCATTTTACTGGAGTCGTATATCCAGCTGTTTTGAGACTCACCCATACTTGGTTCTCCCATTTTAAGTTCCTGTACATCCATACACATTTCCCAGAAATTATCAACATGTTTCCAGAGAAATTTGAATTCCCTATCCAGCTCAAAACATCTCAAAACCCTCATGACATGGATCTACAATCTCAAATTCTTCAAATCGACTGCATTTTCCCACCAGTTTTTCTGCACGACTTTCAGCCGTAACCCCAGGTCGCCGAGGGAGATCCAGGAACGCTGGCTTCAGCTTCAACAGCAACTCGAATGGCGGATCCCCCCAATAGCTGGCTGGTTTCATGGAAATCCGGATTGAAAATGGATGATTTGGGGGTACCACATATGACAAAGGCCCCGCATTTTCCCTGTCAGATTTCTTTTTTGTTCATCCCAGTGAAAAAGTGATGGCTCCCAAGACTTGGAAGACTTTCAACGCACAGCAATTATCAGCCACTTGGGGATGAGGTCACGATCTTTGCTTGGGTGATTCCCCCTATCTGTTGTTGGTGAACCGATTTAGTCCCATCTTCAGTGGGCATAGTATATCCATTCTGTCGAAAATTCAGCAGATTCCACTCCCATTTCATGACGCTTTTTGTGGCTTATCTATCCACTTTGACCTGATCTAATTTCTAGTGTGCAATATCAGTATCCCCACTTATATAAATCCAATCTTAGGTGTTTCATGGTTCACAGTTTGGAATCAAAGTTGGATTATACAGCAATCAAGGGGGCAACATAGCTTATCTACCGTAGATCCTACAGAATCTACCCATCCGAGGAATTGGGAGCACCAGAAACGCCAGCGTCGCGAGCGGCGGCGACAGAAGTTCGCCAGCCGAAAACCACCGGCGGCCAACGCGGACGCAGCGGAGCCGGCAGAAACGGCGACTGCGGTTGCAACTGCGGTGGTGCGGAAGGCGCAACGGGCCGCAATGGGGGACAGAGGGTGCTGCTGGGTGGTGATGTGGCAATGTTGATGCTGCCAGGGTCGAGGTAAAAACCATACTGGGCTTGGGCAGTTGTGTTTCGTAAAATAAGAGCATGATGAAATCAAGCTATAAACTTTGACTATTGCAGTATTGTAATGCTCAAATCCACATATTCACTGGCGAAATGCGAATTTTCCGCCAGTTTCACCGGCAAAATACCCAAGTTTCTCCCAATTTTTCATTTTTTTGGGTCAAAACAGGTGGACTTCAGCCTCGACAAGAGCAACATCTTCGCCCCTGCGGCCTGCGCTGGGCTCCGCTCCGCGCTGCCGCAGGGGTCTTCGGAAGATGCCTGGAAAGGTGCGGGATGCGGGGAAACTGGGGAATTCAGCAGGAAATTTTGGTGATTTAACCAGGAAACATGGTGAACCAAGAAACATGTGATGTATCTGAGAAAAATGGTGATTTAACAAGGAAACATGGGGATGATGTGATTGAACCAAGAAAAAACAATGATTTGACAGACAAGAATTGGGGTTTGACCAGTAAACCTTTGTCCTTCAACCACAGAAAATAGTATTTGAATAACCGAGTGAGAATAAACAGTGAAGAATTTTTGGGATTTTGCTAAATTGAATTAGTTGGGCAAATTAGGCAAGTTCGATGACACCCAATGCCACAAAACCGGTAGTTTCATATTATCCCAAAGAAGGGGGTATACCCAACAATGAACCCCAATTGGGGATGGGGTATTGTTGGGTATACGTCAATAAGTTATATAACAAAAATTTAATAGATTGACTTACAAGAACAACATAGAGATTTATCGAGGTTCGATGGGGATTTTACGTAGAATATTTGTAGATAGTTGGAGAAATTCGCTGGTGAATGAAAGGAGATAATGCCTGATTTTTTTTACCCATAGCCAATTGAGAGTTGAGTGTCAGGAGCCAGCAACTTTCACCAGACAGCCCCAAACAAAACACTCCGGATGCCACTGTCAACGATGCCCTGCAATTCTTGTGTTTCATTCTGGAGACCTCTCAACAAAATGATTCCTTAGATGATGTATTTCCTCAAAGATAGAGGTTTCATGGTCTTGTGGAGCCTACAAGGACCCCCCCAATTGCAGCAGAGTCTGTTGTCTCCTCCGCAATCGTCCAGGTGTGGGAGTGGTTCCACGGCCCGACAGCCAGCAGGAGCTGATGATGAAGGGAAGGGGCTCAGAGATCATCAAAAACTTTGATCAAGACTTTGTAAAGCACATTGGCATCTCTTAAACTCATTCTTTTGGACACCTAGATTTCGAGATCCTCAAGAAGAGTTCAACTTGGGAAGATCCAGCTGGGCGTTTGCCACCTTCGCCCTGAGGAGCGTCAAGTGGCGCAAGCAGCTGAGCGAAATCGAAACTTCATGAATCGACCAGGGAACCCCTGGTTCAAACCCAAAGGCGCGGATCGATGTTGGGCATGTCTTACGTGCATTCTATGTACCACAGATATCAGATGTTGTTTCTGATGTGTTTCAAGATGTCTTTGTTTCGCCTTGAAAAGTTCCAAGTGATGTAGTACAATCTGTTGCAAAACTTCACTACTTTTGGAAGTTTCATGTTGACTCCACCCCAGAAGGAGATTTCTCCCACAGAATCCCCCCAAAATCCCCATTTTCAGTAGTCCCCATTCATCCCCATCCCTGTTGATCTTCTTACATCAGTCGAAGACGTTGCAGGTAGTTCAGATGTGGTCGCCTTTGGAAACGCCTACGCCAAGTCCTTTGGTTACAGCATCTTCAGCAAAGCTTCCGTTCCCGGCATGGCCGGTGCGCCTGCTGCGCCAGCGCCTGCTGCGCCGGGACACGAGGCGGGTGTGTCCCAAAGTTAGGGTCCTGGAATCGACATGTCCATCCCGCTGGCGATTTCTGGATAACTCATGTAGAACTGGAAGTTATCATAGTTTATCTCATTTAGAACTGAGTCCTGTTTGTTTTTTTCAATCCCAGTAGAATCTGCTCAAAAATGCAGTTATCTCGTTTGGGACGGATTTGAGATGCTCGATTTTGGGACCCTTATTGTAAGCCTTCCAGTTTACAAGACGTAGATCGGAAAGGCAAGGCATAGCAGATGGATGAGAGACCATGCTTGCTATCATATGATCCATTGCTTCGAATCAGTGACTTGGCTCCACCAAATGCGCTGAAGTCCAAGTATTCAATTGATGATATCCTAATCATATGTCTGTATACATATTCTATCCTTCATTTCAGTTGCTTAAATCGTGATTTGTTTAGCACATCCCAGTTTTTCTTGTGACGCAAAAATCCTGGTTTTTGGCAGATCCAATTCTTTGCATGTAATAGATGCATACAGCTTATATATCCTTTCAAGCAGCAACTCCAAGCTTTTTGCTGCCTGAATTCCATATTTGGAGCCGAAAAAAACATATCCATGTCAAGCCTCTCTCATCTATTTCCTCAGACTAGAGCCGGAGCCCTGAAATTTCTGGGGCGCGGCTCTGGATGTTCCCATGAGCCGCAAATCTGCGGGACATGGACGGCCTTTCGCTTGGAAAAATGGCGGCAGGTTTGGGAAGGGTAGCCAGTGGCATGTTTTTTTGCCAGTTCATGAAGAAATGGTTGGAACAAGTGGGAGCACCCAGCATTTAGGGCCCATAGCAGCTATGAGTCATAGCTCCAAATAGCAAGGGCTTGTCCGTTTCAGCATCTCTGTTGGTGAAGGAGGCATTGAGTCTGGCACGGCCACCTTGTTTTGATTTTCCCGAAATTTGGAGGATTAATCCTCTTATATCCTCATTAATTACATCCGATTAAAAATTATACCACCCTTTTCGTTGAGGTGCCGTTTTGGCGGTGGAAACAGAAGTTTGACGCGTCTCAAAGTTTGACACATCCTGCCACATCAGAACTGACTTTGCCGCCGGGTCAAGGGTCCTTGAGGTCGTCACACAGCAAAAAGCCAAGCCATTTTTTCTCCCAACATGATCTCTGGGACTAGAATCTTGCATTTGGAAGCTTGATAGAGCACACTTTTGGGTCCTGAAAAGATGCCATGAACCCCCCCCTCGCAGCACTGCACGTTTTCACAACCAGTGGACATCTGCGATCTGCTCCCGTGCTGCGATGGCTGCTCCCCTTCGGGGCAAGAAGACGTTGGGGGACCCAGGGCCTGCGACTCATCGGACTCATCTTCTGTTTGACCCACAGACCCACTTTAGGATGCCATCCATGAAGCGTCCATCAGAACTACCACCCCAGGCGCATCTTTCGTGACACCAGGACGAGAGGGTGGATTTTTTGCGGGCTTTGAAGCTTCGGGGGAACTCAAGACCCTTATCAAACGGTCGCCGTTTTTTTTTTGAGAAATGATCAGTGTCAAAAGGGCCTTGTATTGAGCCAGATGCTCCATAAAGGACCCAGCATTTTTGGTCGATTTTTTTGAAATCTTGACCAAACTGGAGAACCGACCAAAGTGGGTATTGAAACAACCAACCTGGGGACATATGGTTGATTTTGTGATATGGGGCCCTTGGTTGAAGATTGAATACACAACTGAACTGCTAGTTATAGAAAAATAGCAGATATGTGATCCACAGTCTTGATGATCACAGTATCAATGGCCGTTAACATTCCATCATCCCGTTGTAAAGGGTAATGATTCAGCTATGCTATAGGTATCTACAGGTCATAGTGCGATCGATTCATGTGACGTTGTCTGAAAATGCACCCAAATCGATTTTGGTGAATAATCATTTTCCGAATTCCTTCATGGTCATAGATTGCGGTACTGTAGTTTGGCAAGTTCGTGGGTTGGTCTTTGCTTATCAGAGATTCGCCATGTTACCATCTGGTACTCCAAAATGCCTGGAGGCACCATGAGACTCTTCATTTGGGTTGGCCCAAAAATTCCTGTGTATATATATATATATATACATAATATTATATATAATATATACGTATTCCATCCACCAATGAAACATTCTCTTCCCTATGAGTCACTGCCATTTTCGGCATGAAAGTTGAGCCGCGATTTTCGGCAGGAGTGGCTCCTCCACCCGGGTCCGATGGGAGGCGGCAGCACTGAAAACTGGGTCCCCCTGCAAGCCTTGATATCTTGGAACGAGTTTCTTTGAAACCAAGAAACATGTCCAAAGATGTCACTTTTATATGTATATGTATATATATATATATACACATATAAACATGTTCCTCTAATTTTTGCCAATCAACAATCTGTCAAACATGGGTCAACCTCTTTGGACGTTGGATCTCGGCTCCAGAAACGGTGCCCGCCCTTGCCCCAGCGCCCGGGGCACGGCCGCCATGCGCGCGTGTCGTGCGGCGGTCGTCGTTCTTCCGTTGTGGCTGGCGATTTTCCACGGCACCGGATTCACCAACTGGGCGGCCAACACGGCGCCAAGGAGCAGAGTAGCCAGGCACGGTAGACCATAGGAGGTTTGGGGAAAGGCAGAGTTGCATGGCATATTTTTGGGAGAATATACATGTATATATATATATATACATACATACACACTATGAAAATCCCTCTGGATGGTTCCCATGGCCGCCAGGTGCGCCAAGGTGGCGAAGGACCCCTATGCAGTGCTGGGCGTCGAGCCCGGCTGCAGTGTGGAGGAAATCCGTGCGGCGTACCGCCAGCGGGCGCGTAATGAGCATCCGGACATCAGCGATGCGCCGGATGCGCAGGACTGAGGGAAGGGGCGGGGTGGGTCTGGTTGGGGTGGGGTTGGGGTGATTGTAAAAGAGTAATGTTCTGCGCTGACACCATGGTTTGCCCAAGAAAAGGGCATTATATGTTGATATATAGACTTCTTACAATCCTTCAACATCTATCTACTTCTCACCATTTAGGGTGGGGGCGGGGTTCGTGGGGGCATTGTGACACCTTTAGCAAGCATGCCATGTTCCCGTACGGATGTGTCAGAGCTTCAGTCAGTGGGTCTCATAGCCCAGTTGGTTAGAGTGTACGGCTAATAACCCGTGGGACCACTATGATGCTTCTTCCAAGTCCGGGCAAATGACAGCGTTTGACCGTAATGTTACTAGTAGTAAAGCAACAATAAACCACCCATATTTTGATGATTTGGGGTGATTGGATGAGACTCACTCAATTTGTGATTCACTGAATAAACATAACAGTAATAGTAATATGATATCATAATCATTGAACAATCATAATAATCATTTTCTTTGGACGTAGTAGTTGTAGATAGCGAAGATTAAGTAAGAAGCTTGCAACTAGGATTGATGATGATGATGATGATGATGATGATGATGATGATGATGATGATGATGATGATTATGATGATGATGATGATGATGATGATGATGATGATGATTACAGCTTGATACAATTAAATGTATATATAGTTGGATGTTGACAGAACTCAGCAAAGATAAGGGGTGGAGGGGGGGTTAGATGAGGGGACCGTAGTGATTCCAGGAGTAACAAGTGGTGACTTCACGAAGTAGTTAGTAAGCCGATAGCAAACACTAAGTAGTTGGCGTGGGAGTTAGACTAGATTCACTGGATTCCATGTATTATGATGGATATTAATCCATAGTGAGATGATTGGATGGGAACCCGACAAATACAACTGGGGATAGGTTGACAGATCCTTGGCTGGGGGGGGGTTCACGAGACCAAGAACCTGAGGATTTGCGAGGAAAAATGAGGTGAGTTAAATCGTCTCGCTCTTTTTGTGGATGCGTCAAATCCCATCAACAGGGGCTGTACCTACTGCATTCTTTCTGCTTGGTTTTGTATCCCAATTTATATCCCATTATATAAAATTGCCACAAGCCACAAGATGCCGATGACTCCATTTACCCGACTTTGCCCCTTGGTTACAAATGCAGATTATCAAAATCCTATGGTGGGTAAAATGAGTCAGTCTTAGTTGGGGATCCAGAAATTATTGCCATTTTCCGATTCCAAGTGGGACAGGGTTTATCAAATGGTCTCCCCATAAAATGGCTATGTTCCATTGATATTCCCAATAAAATCCCATGATTGGGAATCATCATGTTTGATTTTATATGTCATTTATAATGTTCCATTTATATCTACCATCGTATTGTGGTATAAATCCCACTTATATTATTTCAGTTACAATAGTCCCATTTAGAATATCCCATCTAACTGTAAATACAAATGTTATTCACATGTTGGTATACCAACCATATTCCATTTACAATTGTCTCAATGGATTGGTTAAAGGGAGAATTTACAGGAAACCCCCCATATGTCATAGGGAAATCCATGGTTTCCGGTTAAAAAAAATCCCTAAAACCAATCCAATGATTGTATACTGAGCTGAAGATTCCCCATTGAATCTCCCCCCCCCATCAAGTGATGCAGGAGATCTGGTTGGAGGTCACTGAGGCTTACAAAGTCCTGACGGACCCCAAGAGGAATCGCAGGGGTCGCAGCAACGGCTTCAAACAAGGCCGCGGTTGGATGGATGGTGGACGTGGTGGACGTGGCCCGGAGGGGCCTTGGAGGATCATTGCATTTAACGAAGTGGTTATACCATTGATACCCTCTGTGAACTAACACAGACCCTGGCAGATAGGGGTTGGAAGATTAGTTCTCATTAAAACTTGATTTTTTTTTTCCAGTTTCAAAGTGGGATGATGGCTTGCCGCATTACCTGGGACAAGAACATCAGAAAAAATCTGAGATTCAGAGGGATGAAGCGGTTCAAGAGCCAATCATACGAACTCTATCGGAATGGAAGTGAGGGAGAACTGTGGTTACAAGACACCCGTGGCTGGCAAGGAGCCGGGTGTTGTGGGAAGTTAAAGGATCCAATATTTTTTTGGGGGTTGATGTGGTGGTCCCCTTCTTTGCCTGGGGCATCCCAGCCCTAACCAGAATGTAATCCACGAAAAAAGCTGGGGTATTTCATGTGGTTCTTACATTGACATCTTATTAGCCATGGATCCCAACTGACACCCAAGTGGTCAGTAGGATTTGAACCGTTGAACTTTGGGGGTCTTCAGGCAGCGTCTATAGAGACGACGAGAGGGTTCAAGATGACAGCGCGTCTTTGGCTGAAGGTGTAGCGATGTGTAAGATTGGGGGACCAAGTCGCCCAGAAAAACAGGTCATTTTGCTGACTCTTAGGAATCACCAACTGCCTGTTTCTTGTTTTGGATATTCCGGGAACTTCCACAATACCAATAAGCTTTGGGTTACCCCAAAATGGTCATGTCAACAGGGAGAGCCATGATCAACCATGCTCGAGTTTTGGGGTTTTCAAATTTAAGTCTTCGGCTTCCAGGTGACTCTTGTGGAAAGCCCTTGAAACATTTGGGATCCCAAGACATCCCAAAAAAACTGCAACCAATCTCCCAACAAATCCTCAAGAATACCGAACATCCCAAAACAATCTGCACAAACTGGGGTTTGCGTTCTAACAAGTGATTTTAGCAAAGCCAAGGAACTGCAGAAACAATTCTTCGAAGCGCTGGGTGTGATGCCAACTGACCAGACTCTCGGTACTCTTGCATTTTTTTTTCGTAGGAGCTTGGTACAGAAGATATTCTCAAGCAGCCAGCGTAAGCCTGGTTGTTTTTTGGGTACATGTGCAGGATATAATATAATATATATATAACGATATAATGTAATTATATTGTGCATATAGAATACAAACTCTGGTTGGGTAAACATTGTATGTATATATATATATGGTACACACATATATATATCTATACATATGTATATATATATATATATGTATATACACATGGCCTATGCGGATGATATTTCTATATGATATTTTTTAGGCACAAACATATTTTGCCCGAGACCGAAAGTCTTTGTACTGGCACCAGTTCCTGATAAATCGATACATTTCAGCCCGGGAAATCAGGAAGAAATCCCTGAAGATGACCTTGGAGGCACTGGCAGATTCGGAAACTCAGGGATTCCCAGTCACCACAGGGTGCCCTTTCTTGGCAGGTTGTCAAAGGTGAAAATAATCCCTTGTCACACTGGGATTCCGAGTCAAGCTCTCATTTTGGATTCTTCAAATCGTCGCAATGAAACCAGGGTGTTTAGGGGACAACCATTGACTTTGACTTCAAGGCCGACAAATAGACATGTAAAAGACAGGAAATACCACTCTTATCCACTACGGGGGGTTGCAGTTCCAGTTTTAACTGGGTACATAACATCATATAACCAGAGTCATAGGGGCCCATATCCCAATTCGTTGAGGGTTGTTACTACGGTCACAACCATTTTTTTCACCCCAACTACACTCTCAGGTAGTTGTAGATGCTTAGGATGGGATTTCCACCACATTTTCTTTTGGGTTCTGTAGCCCAGCTTCCACGCTTCCAAGATACTTTCCTTGGGATACATCCCCAGTCACTCAGCTCCAGACGACAAAATCCCCACTTGGTGATCTTGGTTCATCCCAGGAAGTAGGTGAGTTCACCAAAAGTATGGATTGGTCCAGGTTTCGGCGAGTTTACCCAACATCTTTGAATGAACCGCCACGTATCCTCTGATTATTTCACATGGCTATGGAAGCCCTGGCCGATTTATAGATGATAAACGTAATGATTTGCCCATGAAACCTGATGGTTTCCGCTACGTTAGTCATTCCCAGAGGGTATATCTGATATTATATCTTCGCATTACATCTGCATGTTAAAAAATGGTAGAAGTTATATCCTCATTCATGTCCGCTAACTTACCACCGGGGTAGGTCACCAACCATGGCTGCCCCCTCCCACAGTTCTAGTCCTTAGCTATGACCATGGGATTGTAACTCCTGCAACTAGTTGGTTAATCATATCACTTCAATGGGGTTTTCTAAGCCAGTTATAACTGGCTATAGGGCCATAAGTACATCCAGAATTCATATCCTATGATTATCCAATTCATTATCCCCATGAATTATTCCTATAAAACCATATAATTCACCATGGCTCCTCCCGCACTGGGCAGGATCTGAAGAAGCCCAAGCTGAGTTCCCGCAGTGACGCTGCGGAGCAGCAGCGCCGCAAGCAGGCGGCCGAGGCGCAGAACGTGGTGACGCAACGGCCCAAGGTGGCCACGGGAAAGTCTGCGTGAGGGCCATGGTGAAAGCACGGTGAAACCACCACTGTGAGGCCATGGTGTGGGAAAATCTGGTACCATCAAGAAAGATGTTGGGGGAATTTAGATGATTTTGAAGGTCAAGATCATGAAGATCATGAAGATGGGGAGATGATGAGCTAGCAACAAAAAGATGGGGATTGAACGGCCTGCCTCCAAGTGGCCTCACAACATGGAAAACGGGTCGCGACACGTCGTCGACCGCGAAACCCCAGCTGCCCGTGTGGTGCAACGAAAAAGAGCAACGGGTTGGGATCTGGTGAGGCAACGACGGGGCGATGTTTCAGAGATATATACCACAAACAACTAAGGGCATGGTTCAGGATCTTCATATCTAATGATGTGAAACGTAGTGAAATGTCGCAAATTCCCTTGATTTAAGAATATCGAAGTGATGGTTCACTCATATATTGAGCCACGATTTATGGAGTCTCCTCGTTTACGGTAGCTGGGTCGTAGAGACCCTGGATGAAATCTTGGAAGAGTTGTGAAGCCCTTCTGAAAGGATGGCAGTCATGGGAAGTTCTGACTCTGCCATCAACTGCAGTTGATCCTATACCAGCCTGGATTTCCTCCCATCTTGAGGGCCCATATGGTGAAATGATGAAATATCCAATATAATTTCGAGGGATTATATCGAATTACATGTAACATTCTATGACATTCTACGACATAATATCACACATTTTTCTTACATTTTCCTTCCAGATACTCACTCCAATCATATGTCATACAGTTGCTTCATCTTACTGGTGCTTAGTAGGAAATGGGGGAATGACCTATAATAGCCATTAACAATCATCCCATTCCCCCATTCCCTACTAAGCACCAGTAAGTCATCTGTTTTTCATCCATTGGGAAACTCACCACGACAGGTGCAACGTGCGGCAGCTGGCTTGGAAAGTGATGCCCTGTGGGGGCGTGGAGCCTTGGGGGGTTTCAGAACGGTTACCCGGTGAACCGTTGGTCCCAAAAAGAAACACATCCGTTTCGTGTGAAACCGGTGTAGGAAATGTTCACCATGGATTTCGAACAATTTTATGTACATTGATTCTTGAATCTGCCTACTGATGGACTGATGGAGTGTTTCACGCGCTTTGAAATCCAACCGCTAAAAGGAAGCTCTCATCCGACTGGCATTATCCAGATGCCACTGTCCACCCGTATGAATCCGTATGATATTGGGCACGACCTTTCAAGAAGGATACTCCCCTTAGTATGAAAATGCACCCCTGACAAGATTCTGGCAAAACGTATTGGACCTATTCATTTTGCTGTCCCTTATTTCGATAGTACCCCCTAGAAAGATTCAGAAAAGCTTGCACATTTTACATACATTTTGGGGGGTAACTATCTTATTTTGAAGACACTTAGCAGCCCAATCCCCCTGGATGCGCGCCCCCTGGGATGCCGCAAGCTCCAAGGTTGCGCTTGGCCGCCAAGGATGTCAAGGATGTCCATCCAGCCACCGCCAAAGGCACAACGAGAAGCAGCGTTCACAAGACCTCCCATATGGGATAATAAACATGTAGGGATCTTATCCAAAAAAACAACCTGTATTACCTATTGCCACCTATAGGGATTACCCAGATATATGGATATTTTTGTGTTTATAAACCCCGTTATCTTGTTCGATGTACCTGCTGCAAACCATAGAACTCGCGCAGGCAAAGAAACCAACCCGGCCATCATAAATTTTAACACATCATAAATCCATATAAGTTCCCATTTGTTTTGCTAATTTTCATATGCCCACTGGTAATTTGACATAGCCAAAGAAGATGGCCCATTTAGTTCCATGATTGACCTATAAGAAATGCTGATTTTCCACTTTGCAAACTCTTCAATTACCAGTGGGTACAAAAACCATGGTCAATTGATGGCTATTCCAGGCAAATTCATTTTGGTTGCTAAATCCATATAAATCCCAATGTTTGCCCTCTGGTAATCAAACATGGCAATGGGAAGTCCACCATTTATACGGGAATTTCCTATTAACACCCCCATTTAGTGCGGGGATTTCCCAGCTAGCCATGTTTGATTACCGGAGGGTATCCCTTAAACCAGTATAAATCTAGGGTGGCCGACCATCTAAACCTAGACCATCAGGCCTGGCCGCCATTGGCGTAAAGGCCACTGTCAAAGCACTGGAGAAGGAGCAGGTGCGGGGGGATGGGCACGGTTTCATGCTGCTGAGTGGCTATATGGGATATTTATATATATATACATATATGTATATATATATATATGTATATATATATACATATGTATATATATATATATGTAATTATATGTGTATATATATATATATATGGGACAGATATGGGATAAATATGGGATACATGTGGGATAGATATCGGATAGATATGGGGTAAATATGGGATAGATATGGGATAGATGTGGGATAGATATGGGATAGATATGGGATAATTATAGGTAAGTAATGGGTAAAGCCAACCAATCATGGTAGACCTATACGGGATAAAATGTCAAAATGGGACGAGCATATTTGACTGATTTGATAAGCAACTGAAACCATTTATTGTTGGACACATTTTTTTAAGTGTGCGGGTCGATTTTTTTTTCGCGCCGGAGAACTGGCCCCTACCGGTTCAACATGTCCCAGTATTTCATTGCGGTCATGAGTTGTCACTGCCATACCTCAAGAGGGTCCGAGAGTTGCAATCCAGGGTTGTGTTTCGGCGGCCCCAGCCTGCAATGGGTAAACCCAACCAATCATGGCTTCCAACGGTTTTTTTTGCAGCTTTACAGATGTTTACAATTGGTTTATCCAACAATTGAGGGATATAAACCGGCCAATTTCTGGGGATAAAGTAGGTTAATCTCCTTTTTTTGGTATAACGCAGTTGGTAAAATGGTCAACTGGCGAGTGAACCACCCAGAAAAACCGCCCTGAACTTTAGTCCTAGGCCTTGGTGGTCTTCGTGTGCGAAGGCGTGCCAACGGCTTCTGGGCAAAAATGCTGTTTCCGCCTAGGAAACCAGAGATGGACTGGGTAGGTCTTGTGATTCTTCCAAGAACTTGAAAACCATCTCATTCTCTTGGGGATTCTTATAGACTTAGCAAAATTTAGTGGTATCCCTTCACCCACATACCGGTATTTTTTGAGGCTTTGTACATGAGCATGTGGGGAGGATAAACACCACCAAATGTTTTACTCCGCCATGTTTTATGTATTTATTTATATTATTTTACTTTATACTTTACTTTTATTTCTTTATTTATTTCTTTATTTTTTTTCTTCGAGGCGGAGCTTGCCTTTGTTTGAGGTGCTATGCAGTTTTGTGCTGGTTGATGGATAACCAGGATAAACACCACTCCGCCATTATTTGTTTGTTTATTTATTTCTTTATTGTTATTTTTTTTTGAGCTTGCCTTTGTTTGAGTTTCTCTGCGGTGCTGTGCTGGTTGGTGGATAACCAGGATAAACACCACCAAATCTTTTATTTCGCCATTATTTTATTTCATTAATTAGTTTATTTATTTTCTTTTTATGTTCTTTTACTTTTTTTGAAGGCGGAGCTTTCCTTTGTTTGAATTGCTATGCGGTGCTGTGCTGGTTGTGGATAACCAGGATAAACACCACCAAATGTTTTATTCCGCCATTTATTTATTTATTTATGCATTTATTTATTTTTCTGCGGAGTTTGCCTTTGTTTGAGTTTCTCTGCGGTGCTGTGCTGGTTGGTGGATAACCAGGATAAACACCACCAAATGTTTTATTCCGCCATGTTTTTTATTTTTTGTTCATTTATTTATTTATATATTTATTTGTTTGTTTATTTATTCATTCATTCATTTATTATTTTTTTTAAAAATTTACCGTTTTTCTTCGAGGCGGAACTTGCGTTTGCTCGTTTTGGTGTTCTATGGTGCTGTGCTGGTTGGTGGATAACCAGGATAAGCACCACCAATTGCTTTATTCCACCATGTTTTATTTGTTTTTTTTCCGAGACGGAACTTGCGTTTGCTCGTTTTGGTGCTCTATGGTGCTGTGCTGGTTGGTGGGTAACCAGGATAAACACCACCAATGTTTCCCTATCCCTCGCGCTCCGTCTTGCCTTCTTTTTCGTCTTCTTGTCCTGTGGGCGTCTCTTCCCTGCCTTCCCTTGTTGTTTCCCGTCGTCTGTTGTCGCTCCCCCTGTGTTTTGCCGTGCCTGTCCTCTCTTGTCTTGTCCGTGTCTCTGAGGAGCTCTCATCGTTGCAGTTGAACCCAGGAGGTTGGTTGACGGTTTGGCCCAGGATTACGCGGGTCGTGGGAATATGTTTTGACCCGTGACGGGAACCATCTGAAGGAACCAGTCGCTACGGGGATGGCAGAAGGCTTTTGTGCACTGCATTTGGACATTGTTTTTTGTTCATGACCATGTGTCTATAGATAATGTGTAGAAACAATTTCCGAACAACATGAGCAAAGACGGTAGATTGTCCAGTTGACAAGTAACCAAACAATCACAACCACAACTACACAGGACACCCACAAGACCCCTGCAGATTCCTGGCGCAGTGTCGCATGGCTCCCTTCAGGTTCTGATGCAGCATTTGCCAGTCATCTGCGCAATGAAGAAGGTTCCCATTGCTCGGATGCCCCAGCTACCCTGGACATATGTCAAGCTAGGGCGGCTAAAAAGGCCAAAAAATGCCCACCATCAAATGTTTGGGAACGGATTGTCCTGTTGGACATGAGTTTTTTGTTGGTTCCACCTGAGCTTTCATGGGCGTAATCCATCTGCAAATGCCGAAGATCTTGCAGCCACGTCATTTACCAGAGGTAGTTAAGAATGCCATCCATCAAAAAAGAGAGGCTATTCTACCCATTGGAAACCAACTTTAACGATGGTGGTCCCTTTCTGCTGGGGGAATTCTGGCAAACCCCACCAAGAGAGAATTGTGTTTCAAACTGAAAATCTTGAAAAGACCCGCATCCCAGAATTGGATGAAGGGAAACTGAAGGTGACACTTTCAAACATTGGGCCGGGAAAATGGAAGGAAAACCATGTGTGTTTTCTTCATTCTTCTTCCAAAACATCAATCCATTGATGGACCATAGATTTCCCAAGAATTGGTCATCAAAATTGGCCAATGACTTGGATTATGACTTGGGTTAAATCATTTGAGGAAACCACCCAAGTCCCATTTGTAAACGGTTGGTTGGATCTAATGGGCATAAGATGATCATAAACCCAGTATAAACCCATTCAAAACGATACGTTTCTATTATTTATCATAAATCTAGGATTTACACCATTGATTATAATCTATTAAAAACTATTGGGATAGATCCATTTCATGTTATACATAAACCAGCCAATTCCCACCCTCCGAGGCAGTGCTTGCCGCGGCGCCTGAGACATTGGGCAGCGCTGCGGCACCCTTCAGGCGCTGTTCGCAGTAAAAATCGCAGTCTGGACCAGAAAGAACCAACGAAAGAAGCCAGGCAAAAACACATGCAGTGCCCATTTGAAGAAGATGTTACTCTTACCATGGAAATTGCCAATCCCTCAAATGGGATTTACTGGAATGAATATTTGAAAAGATCGGAGAACTAATAGAAAAGATCTGACAGTGACTAGAAAAGACAGGGATTTCATGGAATTTTCCAGCGCTCTTTCAACTACACGATACATAGCTTCCTGTAAATCAGAAATGCTGAAGCTTCCTGTCATCACGTCACTGGAATGATGATTTATTCTTATGAGCAACTATCCAAAAATTGCCAGATTTTTCGGTTGGTGAATGATTTCAATTCATCCAGATCCAGTATTTCTCAGAGGGACGAAGAAAACTCAGCACGCCAGTTGCTGGCAGCACAATTCTCTTGCAGGCCCAAGCAGAAGGATCTTCAAGCCACTGCCTGGGATCTCAGCATCTGACAGGTGGATGTTTTGATCGCAGTTGGTTTGTTTCACTCTCCAGTGGTGAATGGAGGGAGCGATTTTTGCTATGGATGCTATGGGTATATGGATGTTCCCAAGAAATAGCCATGGCTATGGGTCAAAATCGATCCAATGATTGGATGATTGGATGGTTGGATGGTTGCTACTAGAAAAAAAACTAATCTGTGGTTCCCCAGGTCTTGCTCCTCTGAGGCCGTCGCCTTGTTGAAGAGCTGCCGGCAGGTACCGCGCTTGGCAGAGCTGTGCCAGCGTTTGGAGGCAGGGGTGTGGATGTTTTTTTGGGTAATGAGTGGGATTTTGGCTAGATATAGAGAAAACCATGGGGATCTGGCAAAACTAACATTGGAACCCAAATATGATCAAAAGTATCCACTGGGAACATTGGAAAGCTCATTTTTGCACATCGTGTATGAAGTGCGGATTGACTCGCATGGTCTCTGCTTGCCTGACAGTGTCCCCTCTTGTTGGTCCTGCAGCAGCTCTTTCTTTTTCCACACCTTCCCATATGCGGTCGGTTTGTTGTTCTTTTCGAGACCTGTACTCGTCTATCAAAAATGCTGTTTAACAAACCAAATTGTCTGGGGCGCCTAAATTTGAGTGAGATGGAAACAGAACTTGGCGAGCTGATTTCTGGTGCCATGCTAGAGTGAGGTGAAAAGGCCGCTGGAAGCCAAGAAGTGGACATATTTAGCCATGTTCATTCACCTCTTGAAGGATTCAAACATCAATCTCCAAGTTTCAATGGGGTGCAGGCCGAAGTTCGGGGATACACCACGGCCACCTGAAGGCGTCCTTGCCCCCGGTGAGAGTGCCATTCCTGCGCACGGTGCGGTGGCCCTGCCTTTAAGGGTCAAGTGAACAGGGACAGTTCACTACATCATTTCAGATCGGACACCAGAACTACATCGGTTGAAGATTGAGACACCAAGCAACCCACAAATCGATTCGGATAAATACCCTCTGGTAAACTAACATAGCTATGGAAAGTCACCATTTTTGATGGGAAAATCAACTATAATTAAATGGTCATTTTCAATAGCTATGTTAGTTTACCAGAGGGTACCCATTGTGGTTGGTTAAATCATTAGTTCAATCGCCAGCTGGGCTGGTTGAAACGACCAGGTGCCTCTTCCAAACGCCAAGCCCTGTCCATATTTTGTGCTTCCCCCGAAAATGTGGAGGGGTGGAGCTCCTCTCGTATTTTTCATATGTTTTGGGATATCCCTTTCCCCTTACATGAAACGCCCCCTAGAGTCACCATGGTTTTCGTCGGGGATTCACAAGGATCTTACCCATCTTTGGGAACCATATGGGTTGTTTAAGGGTGTAGGGGGATGGGATTACCCAAACAAAACCTATGGGCTTTTCAACAAAACTCCCCTTCAGAAATCCCTCCCCAGCCAGGCAAGAGAGGCGCTGGAGCGTGTAGAGGAGGTCACTTATCAGTTTCCGGGGATGGCGCGGATCTTTTTTTGATGCATATGGGATTGACCAGAGGAGGTCCCATCTCTTATTACACAGGAGGCTACTTATACTATTTTTTTTCCGGAATTTATTGATGTCATTTCACAAATTTGATAGGGTTTACTGTAAATATTCCCTTCAAGTCTGAGATTGGGATGTTTCTGGATTGCTTTTAGGAGAGACAACCCAATGTTTTGCTAGGTCAAAACGGATTGTTTGGAAGAAAACATGTTTTTCTAAATGTGTCTGAAGTCGGGAACTCATGAGATCTATCAATGTTGGGATGACGAATGGATGAAAATTGATTCAGAATCATTCGGAACATCCCCGTCTTACTTACATTTATGCATTTTTGACAAAAAAGCAAACTGAGATACTGATAGATAATGGGAGATCCACAACAATCAACCATACCCTCTTGTTGTGGTTTACCACTTTGTAGTATCAACCCCAGATTGGAAACCCCCAGTTGATAAATTAGGGGGTACTCCCCAAGGAGTGATAATTTGCCACTCAAATGGTAACATCCCAATTTTACGCAGCGCAGGTGTAATCAAAATCGGTGAGCGACATGACGCTAGGATACTACTTCTTTGGCATAATTTACCCTCTGGTAAACTAACATAACTATGGGAAATCACCATTTTTAATGGGAAAATCCACTATAAATGGCCATTTTCAATAGCTACGTTTAACTACCAGATCGTATTTCATAGCCCCGTCTTCTGATGTCTTATTGCGGATCCCACATCAATTTGGATTTACCATCGCCAAACTGGCGGATGGGTTCTCAATTCATTTTCTTGCGGCTTCACATACCCATTACCCTCCGGCACATCAAGCACAGCTCGCTGAAACATCCACCATTTCCAGCTGATTTTCCCATAAAATCAGCCGATTTTCCCAAACAAAATAGCATTTTTTCGGCATTTCCCAGCTAGCCATGTTTGAAGACCCAAGGGTTTATGTGATATTCCCAAATGATGGTGGGACGACCAGGGTTCCCAGCGCAAGGCAGAGATGCCCAGCCCACCCGAGGAGTCGCAGGTCGACCTTGGTTCACCGTTGGGTGGATTAGGGGGATATGACATGATATAACGAAGTAGTTCATCGGGTATAAACCAACAAACGTTTCACTGGGGGGCCTCACCTTGTACTTGGCGAGTCATTGGTTTTTTGTTTTATTTTGTTTTTTTCAGTTTGACACTTGATGATTCACCAAACTGCCCAGTCGATTTTGAATGGGGGGATCAGTTACCAAGCATCGCTGGGCTTACCAAAGACTGGTCGGGCTGCTCGGGTGATGGTAGCAGATCAGCTCCATCAAGTTGGGTAACCTTCAAAAACAGAGAGTGCAATAAAAAAACCCATGTGGGGATAGCTTTTACATGCTTTTACCAACCATTTATGGTGGTATTCGGCCATTTGGTTGGCAGTAAGGGGTTTACCAGATTCAGCACCATGGACTTAATGATACTGAATGGAATCCTCAAAAACCGCGCACGTTGCGAGTTCGATTTGGGAGGTCTGACATCTTTGATCCATTTTTTGTATTGGACGCCAGGAAGCGGCCCTTCCCGAGGAGTTCATCCAACTTGATCCGCAACCTGGGAAGGGTTTCAAAGGCCGGCGGTCGTTGTTGTCGTTGTTGTGGTGGTGCAAGGATGAGTTGTTGCTGGTTAGAAATGGTCACTTTATAAACCTCCGCCCGCAGGTAAAGCGAAAGGCAAAGGCTCGGGGAAGAGCAAGGCACCGAAGACGGCCAGGACCCCAAGATGGGCCAAGAGATGAGAAAAGATGGGGATGGATTCCCCCAAAGAAAGGAGGGAGAATGGACTGAATGGACGCAATGTATGGCTGTATTCAATGGCATGAGATTTTAGGTGTTTTCCCATCGTTTTCAGACCCAGACGCGGATGAGCTCAAGCCTGTCAGCATTTCTTGTTCGCAAGGGCCAGCTTAGCCGACTGATGAAATCCTCGAAGGAAACAACCTGGGAAAATTCTACAGGAAACCGAACCCCAGGTAACACAAACTTTCAAGGAAGTGACGCAATCATTGAACAAGCCACTGGAATGGTCAAGAATTCCAACCAGTGTGTATATATATATATGTATATATATATATGTATATGTATATATGTATATAATACACTATATTTATACGTATGTTAACATACATGCAGTCATAAGCTCATGTACATAGACATCTCCACGATTTTTTTTTCACTTCGAACATGTGACGTTCCGTCAACCAAGGTGGAGTCGGCACCGTTCAGCGGCTTCAAACGGGCCAGAGCTGCGTTACAAGGACCGGGCGGTTGGTTGGGAGGTGCCCTGGTCACAAGGGGGTGAAATTGGGCGTTTCTGGGGGAGCTAAAGGCATTTAAGGTACCAAAAAAGTGGGGCTCTGAACCCCCCCAAGTACAGACAAAACCTGGAGATCAAAAATGATCATTACAAGGTGGTGCCCCCCCAGTGAAATGTTGGTTTATAAGCCCTGTGATGTAGTTCGATTTATCTACTACAAAGCCTACCTAGTAAACTAAACCAACTAGACTCTCGTTTGGGGGCCCTAATTTAGGAAGCAATCATACCGTGAATGACTCTTGGCATGATCTACGATTGAGATCGCGTGGGCCGATCAAAGTCCATGATTATGAAGCAAGCGAAGCCATCGCCAATTCATGGGCTTAAACTTAGAATTTGGTATGATTTGCAACGACGTCAGTCACAGATAGGTCTTACTGTATTTTTGGGGTGCATGCACCTTTGGTGACTTTAAAAGGTCAATCGTTGATTCCAATGCTTGTTTCCATCTATAGCCGGGGTAGAAGCCAAACTTGGGTAACACTGCAACCGCTGATGTGGGAACTGGTCGATCAACTTTCAGTTGAGAGATGCCAAGAGTTGGGATTCAGGGTGAATGACTTTGACCTGTTGCCTTTTAGGACTACCATGTTTCACGGGATATATATATATATATAGATCAGTTACTGACGATCTAACACACACACATATCTATATATATATAGATCAGGTTACATAAACCCAGTAGTGGAGCATAGCTCTTAGAGGTTTCTATGCACCTGCAAGCATTCTTGTTTCATAGGTCACATCAGTCAATGTACAGAGTGACATTAGTATACATAGCAGATTTTGTGGTGGGACAGGGTCCCATGTTGTCTGTTGCTCAATGGAACCACAGCGGCTTTTGGAACAGTGTCAGCTTATATCAACAAATGTGATAACCAAAACCGTAAACGTTCATAAACGCTTCAGAATTGGGTTGGATTTCAACCGCTTATTATGTTTACAACACTGGTTTCTATCCGCATTTTCTGTGAAATACGTTGAGAACCTATGATTTTCTTTTTGAAACGTGCATTCAAAAGCTATCAGGGAAGCTCATTTGAGTCCATGAAACTTCACTCGCTGGTGGCTACAGGTCCCACAATTGGTGGAACTAAAAATTCTGAAATCCTGCATGAGTAAACTCCCAAAAAGATCCAACGGGGCAAGTTTACCTTTATTTTGCTGGGATTTCACAGAGTTCTATATTTTCTTTGGTGGGGTGGTCGAATCTGAGGGCTTAAAACCGCGAGGGTTTCCTGCAGTTCTTCCCTTCTGCTAGGTGTGGCGTCGCAGCGGCCCATTGCCACAGAGGCAACGAGCTGTTGGCTCTGGATTTGTGGAATCCGAAGATTCCCCTATGAAGAAAATCTATCACTATAGGGTATCCCCACCACCAGCCCAAAGCACCAGGTAATCATTGGTTGAAAGATGGAGATTGAACCGTCAAACTAACATCAACTAACCATGGTTTGTTCCAGACATTTACAGGAAAGCATGGTTTAACCAGCACGTTTCCTATGGGATGAATGTCAATGGATGGATTCGAGGGGGAAATGTAAGAAACCATGGGCTTTACCAGTCAACTCAACCGGAAAGCTATGGATTAGATTTCATGGAGGCTATGGCTTGAAATGGTTCGTCCCTATAGGCCCATGGGTCAATACCCATTCAACCATGTAAGTTGGGTTTGTCTGAGCATTGTTTGTCCCGAAATCCAAGGGTTGATCATCATTTTTTTCGCATGAACTGACATTTTTTTTGGTTTTCAGACAACCCCACTTGACCAGCTGGGTATCAACATTGATGAGACTTCCGGGATGGACAGCCATTTCCACTAGCCTGTGCTGATCATACTGTCAACGCATATGTCAATAGCACACATGTCATGGGCTAGAATCTGTAGAATCAGGGACATTGTGATATGGGTACGTGTAAAATGCAGGGCATCAATGGACCCCAAATGATTTCTATTGAGTGTGACGCCAGCATGTTCAGGCTTGAATGTTGTCCCAGCATTGGATGAAGAGAAGATTTCATGGTTGAACCATTTCTATTTACTGGGAAAAGCCATGGATTCCGATTCAGATCCCCTTCTCACCAATCCATTGTTGCCTTATGTCGACCTGACAGGAAGCGACCCAGATGCAGGTCCAGGCCAGGGTACCCGTTACAGAGGTGCCCCCAAATGTTAGCTGACTTCGTTTGAAACCATTGAAACATGGTGATTTCACTCACAAACATAGATGAATTCTATCGGATTTATAGCTGATTTCTGACAGCTATAAGTTGGATTGTTGAACCAGAAGAAACTGTTGGCTTGATTTTTTGGATAGAATAACTATAGCCAGATGGAGTTATAAAGCAACATACAACCAGGGGCTAATCCCCACCTTGCAGGGCGAGGATTAGGAAGGACCTACAAGGATAGTTTCAGTTGGTTTAGTCTACTGAAAAAACTAGGATTGTGGTGTCCGGAACCATGCATTTTGTGTGACCACATCCTTGAAGAAAAAGTGCAATAGAAATCATGCAGCCAAGCCAATGTATGAAATTGCGCATCCCTCAAAATTTCTCGTCACCGCGTGGCATTTTTCGCTACTATGCATGTTTTCTTTCTATTTTGGGTTTCCTTGTTGGATAGATGATGTGCGACAAGCGGGGGCCAGGGTGGGAAATAAATTCACCGGACAAAGAAATACTTCACCATCTACTGTAATACTCAGCAACTGTTCTGTATTGATTGAGCATGTTTGTGTCGGCTGTATCCCAGTCTAATTATTTTGGTTGGGCCCTTGGTGCCCGTATTTTTGATTAAAAAAACAGTTTGGCGGTCTAAATTTTCGACGCTAGGTTCTAGGCATTCCCTGTCTGCTTCAGCCATTGAGGTGGAAGCGCCCGAAAATGAGATCCCAGCAGTGAAGGCCGAATGGATTGGCAGACGTTGCAAGTTAATTTGGCCAAACTTAAAGAGGGGTCTCCCCACAGAAAACAATCATAGTTTCATCAACCGAGTATGGTGCTTTCAAACCATGATCAGCATGGGCATTTCATTGGAGGTTTTTGGGGATGTGGCCATGAGAGAAAAATGATGAGGCTTGGAGGGCCTAGAATGCGCATCTTCTACGCACACGCCGGATTACTTGAATTTGGATGCATCCCTCTATGATCCCGCGGGTTACTCACAAATGGGCTGCCCAAAAAACCGGACACAAAAAGGTAAGCTTTGTTACGATAGGTATTTACCTATCATGGGAATCAAAGATTTTCGGTCTTATCGATGGGATGGTTCATCATCATTTTCCCCCATATATTTCCCATATTTCTCATTATTTCTCATTGTTTGCAATCCAGGTATTGCTCCTATTTTCGGGTCTACCATTTCAGGATGATTAAACGATGTTAAACCATGTAAATCTAGATTTTTGCTGCTAAAATATCACCATGTTTCAATGTCACAAACTTTGCCGCCGTGCAGCACCAGCACCCTGCCCTGACACAAAAGTGGTGCTTTCAGAGGCCGCAAGTCCTCCAACTGCCAGGGGAGACGTTGAGGAGCCGGTCCCAAAACGGGAACCAGTGGGATGTTTGGGTGTTTTAGAATGGGAAAAATTGATGATACCCTCTGGCAAACTAACAGTTTGCTATTGAAAATGGCCATAGAAATAGTGGATTTTTCCCATGAAAAATGGTGATTTTCCAGAGTTATGTTAGTTTACCAGAGGGTAATACCTCGGATTTTTGGGGTACCTCAGAGAATTGGATGGGATGATATTCCTCAGACTTTCACCCCTTGAACTTAGGAGGGAGCGATTAGGAACTGTGGGACACTATATTCCCAAGAATAAATGGGGAACCAGTTGGAACTACGGATTGAGATTCCCAACCACACCATATCTTTATGAATGAGATATTTCATGGGATTTATACCCAACAATATTTTGACATGGGTTGGTTTGATCATTGGTGTATGCCACCAATTTATTGTCAGTTGAAGGGGAAAATGATTAACCCATGGATTCAAGGGTATCCTCCTATTTTCAGACAAACCCAGTTTGGGGGACATGGCTAAAAAAAGTTTTTTAAAACAATTCCTTGTCAGCCCATTTGTTAGGACTTTATTTTTCTTTTTGCAGGCTGGGAGTTTGATGGGTCTTTATTTGCTCCAGCCTATCCACATCATCTCTTGCAAAAAGACCATGGTTACATATCCAGATCGGTTGGGTTTTAGGTCGTACCGATTTTCCGTTTTTTGGAAAAATCGCGATGACTGCAAATCCCGATGATTGCTGGTCAACTTACTGGTGCTTAGTAGAAAACATGGGAGAAATGGGATGATTATCAATGGTTATTATAGGTCATTCCCCTACTAAGCACCAGTAAGTCAAAGTCAAGGAGACGTCCATGACGATCTTTGATTTCTTCGACGGCATGGACAGCTGAGGCGAGAGGTTAAGAATGGAGAATCTATGGTTTTCATAGTGGTTAATACATGTTTATATTGGTAGATTATGGTTAAAATTGGTAAATAATGGTTCCAAAATGGTTGATGGTTGCCCACTGCTTATTGAACCTAGCGAACTGGAACATCACCCATTTTTAAAGGGTAAATCATAATGTTAATCATCTATAAAGGGGTCATTGTCCATAGCTATGGCACAAATAACCAAGAGGGCAATGTAGGTGGATTAATCTTACCATATACATGTGTTGGATGATAATTAGTATAATTGTTAGCATATACATATAATGTATATGTATATATATATAGTATTAAATCATTTGGGTAATTGTTGTTATTGCATGTAATATAGGATGTTTGTGGCTAATCACTGGGGCCCAATTTTCCATTTCTATATATATATATATGCGCTTGTTATAGGATGTTATAGGTGAATCTTAAACAAGACCTAAAACATGTTAATATATATATATATATGTATGTATATATATACATGTATACATAGACCATTACATATTTTTGATATGCATCCAACCCCCGTAATGTTTTGAGCAAACCAAACGACCCCCGTGGTGGCATGCATTGGATCTTTTCTCCCGGGTTGCCACGCACAATCATCTATGCTGCGTGCGGGCTGCTTCCTAATTTGTATGTAGTTTGCATACCCGGTTCGAACTTGACTAATCCTTACTAATCCTACTTATACCACACCTACAAAGAACTAGAAAACCTTTTTATTATGAGGTAAACCAACATCCGCATGGAAAATCCATGGTTTCCCTATGAAACGATCTATGTCATTTTGCTCCAGGAATACCACGATGAACCACTCAGCACTGTCGTTTCCATCACCAAGCATCCTCTGGAGGTTCCCGCGCCTGTGTGGTACGGTGAAAAAAAGTGCTGCTGGTGGTTGGTCGGTGAGCCAATGATCTGTGATTCTTCAATACAGCAACTCCCCAAAAAGATAGACATTCCAATACTAGTGGTAAAAAATAGTGGTAAATGGGTGGTAAAGTTGATAGTTGTACTTCCAATTCCAGAATTAGTGGCAATTTGCTCTACATATTTTAACTTACTTTGTATCCATTGATATACCCAATCGCATATCCACTATATGCCTATGATGCCTAATTGTATACCCAAATACCGGGGAGATTAACTACTAGTTGATTATATCCTCATTGCAGTATCAAGTGGCGGATTCTCTCCATGCAACATGCACTACTTGCCGATTCTTATTCACATTTGGATCCATGTTGAAAAGCTTTTTTTGGTATTTCGTGAATAGCTCCGTCACATCATCGATATCCAGAAGTGAATAATCATCCTATCATATCCTATCCATTCTTGATCGTCAGATGATGGTACCATCCGGGGCATAAAAAAAAACAACATCCCCAAAGATTTTCTGGTTGGATTCAGCCAGTAGTATGAATATGTATGAATATCATGAAGATTTCACCGTTCAGACCGTTCAGATTTCACCCTTCAGATTTTAATTCAGGAGTATGGTTGTTGAATTCGGAGGATGCTCAGCCAGACAATTTCTTCGACCTGCGGCCATTGTAGCAACCCAAGCAGCTCCATACGCGCTGGGTTTTCGACGCATCCGAGGTGAGGAAGATGGGTTGGGGTGGAAAGATTCAACGGCGGGAAATGGTGGTTTCATATAGTTTACTCTCTGGTAAACTAACATTTTTCTATGGGAAATCACCATTTTTAATGGACAAATCCACTATAAATGGCCATTTTCAATAGCTACGTTCAATTACCAGAGGGTAATCCATTGAAGTTTTTTTTTGGGTGAAGGTCACGTTTTGATGTTTTACATGGTGGCCCATCCATGTTCTTGAGTAAACATCACTTTTTGGTAGCAATCGATAGTGGGTGGACCATTGACCATACCATCTGCAATTGAACAACGAACAAGAGTCTGTAGTGCTACCGCGATGGAACACGCAAACCTATAGAAGTAAAGGTGAACGATAGAACATGTGATTCGCTCTTAAAAGCAGGGAGCATCATCTGAGTGTCCATATTGGGACAGGCATCACCATGATAAGTAGGTTGGACCTGAGCACGGAAATCAGGGTGGGAATCTTCACAGTTCAGACTGACGCTGGAAAATCTCGTTGATACCCATTTATAGATGATTTTCAAATCAAACATGGGGTTTTCAATGTGGTGTTTGCTTGTTGCAGGGGACTCTGGGTTTGAATGAGACTGATACAAGCCGAATGCCTGCAGAAGTATTGTTCTCATAAAAGGTTGGAAGTGCACATAATTTTTGCGATATTTTCTGATTGTCTGTTGGCAGCTGAAGACGGCGGGGTTGTCAAAACCCTAACCAGTTGGGATGCAACTTAGCAATGCACTCAAACAGCTTTTTATGCTAAGCTCCAAAAAGATGAAATGGTCCCCTACCCCTACATTCTTCTATTTTGTTTGGTTGCTATACAATCTGGGCAAAATCGCTCGCCTCTTGTCGTAGGAGAAGCGGGAGTGGGGTTGAAGTGGCCTCCACGCCGCGATTGTGCTGATAAGGCTGGGGATCCCAAGCTCGGCTACCACAAACCTCCAATTCTTTGATGGTATATACCATCCATTCACCCATTCTGGTGGAATTGAGGATTTTTGTTTTTGGTAAACATCATTTCTGCGGGTGTTTCGATGGACCACAAAAGTGCATTTTACAAGTCGATGAGCACAGAGAATATAGGGTTATATTAACAAAAACAAGAAACATCAAAACCAGAGCAAACATAAAAAAAACAAACCAGAAAACCAAAATCAAAAATAAACAAGAAAAAAACCAAACAAAACAACAAACACATCAAACATTGGGGAAACAAATCAAGTTTTTTGTTTCTTGTTTGTTTTTTTTGGTTTTCTTGTTTGTTTTTTTTCCGTTTGCTCTGTTTTTTTTGTTTTTCAATTGTTTTCTAAAATCAACTTTCTCTGTTCAAGCTGGTCATCTTAGTTGTATATAGATCAGAGTGTTTTTCCCTTGCTACTTCTTGAAGGAACTTTGCCTTTCCCTTTTCTTGCAGTCTACACCAGTTTTCCCGATGTGCGGTGTGATACTACCATGTGTCCATGCTCACCATATGCCCAAGTACCCTAGAGTAAACATGCAAAGAGATGTGGATTTCACCCATGGTTTCCTTAGGAAAAACGATCTGCCACTCGTGGATTTTCCACAGCTGCACCGAGGTCCAACTTTCGCCACTCCCGACAATCCGCGGTGATCATGGCAACCAAAACACATGGTTTTTTCTCGGATGAAAGTGACGTCATATGGCTAGGTCCTAGGTCCAGTTATTGACTATGTGGCATATATACCATGGCCTATAGCTATTTCTGACATCAGCCCTTCAAGAATCATCGACTTCAGGGGCCCTGCGATTTGAGCGACTTTGACACCATTTCGCAGCACTTCACATGCGGAAAAAACAGACATTGCCAGTAATTCATAAACCGCAAACATCCTTAAACCATCTTATATAAATCCTAAAGCCACTTCAAGCAACATTTTCGACATCTCCAGAGTTCCAGATAGAGATCTTGGAATCCCCTGCTTTGACTGGTAGTTAGGAGGGTAGGGGGTCTTAGATCGACCCGTCTTGGCACGGCCGCGACATGGGCCGACGGAAGCAGGTGCCGGCGACGTTGTTGGTTTCATGGGATATTGATCAAGGGGTTATTTCAATGGGATAGACAGCCGTTAATGATAGTATTTCATGGTATATTTGATGGGATATACAACCAAATGATCTGGGTGTCTGAACACGTGGTATATAGGGTATACTCTGATTTCTGGCCATTTTTATAGGGAAGGTGATGATACATCATTAAAGATTTGGTAGCCTATTTCAAGTCAACCCCAAATACTTTGATTGGTTCATGCTACGAATCTCAAGTTTTTGGCGAAAATTGATTTAATTGTTGAAAAGCGTAGGGCGGGGGGTACATGGTTTTTGGATTGATGAGATGCTTGGTGGCTTTGATATGGTTTGGGGTTTGAAGTTGGAAAGATGGGCAAGGCTATCCTAACTGCAATATCTCACCGATGTTGTTTGTTAAATAACATTCTGGTTCTGTTCAAAACGACTGTTGAAAGCAACTCAACATAATACAATGTCGTGTCATGATGTTCTGCTATATTGCTTGTCTCATCGTCTTCTTCCAGATAATTAAATCGATGAAGCCGACCACTTTCAAGAATGTCAATCAAAGCTTTAGTGAATGCTTCTGACATGTCAAGTTCAATGATGTGTTTTGGTATATTTTCCTTTCTATATAGCAGTCCTGAAGGTACGGGTAGCCTCGCTTCATCAAGGATAGCTATGTCAATCCCATTGTAGAATGACTTGTGTGATTGATTGAAAAAAATGAACAATTATTTACTGAATCTAAACATTGCACTACTCATTCTACTATATGTTTTTTTTTTTTTCCATCCCTCACTGCTATACAACCATCAGGTGAACCTTTGATTAGATTCTGTGTCTTGATTATGTACTTTACGCGTTCGAGTTTGAGTCTAATCTCTGTGGTCATACCAGCTTGAAATTCGATCCTGGTTTCATGTCCGCGCTTAATTCTTCACAAAAAAGAGTTCATGTAGATGTTTTTTCCTGCAACATTCTGCAACTATGTATCGTTATCATTTTTTCATCCTCACCAACTTCTATATTCATTTTCTCATCCAATTTGTTTATCATGTTCAATTTGACTGTTTGCATTAGTACGATAATCAGTTGTGGCTTTGTTGAGATCATTCAGTTGTCCTGTCTCTGTTGGATACTTTTCAAGCCATGATTCAATGCGTACACCTGTTTGTTCTTAAAGATGATGTCTTCTTACCTGGGGTTATACTTATAAATAACTTATAAAATCACATGGTTCACGAAATCATAGATTCTAACTTGAATATAATATGCTTTAAAGACTGCATCAATTTTCTTCAACAGATGCACCTTTTTCATGAAAATCGTCCCTGCAAAAGATTTCAATCACTTTGTCTCTTGTGAGTCTATTCCGGGTTCCTCATTGATTACTGTATATTGATAAAAGTCAGAAACCAAATTCATGTAAATTCCCTGGCTTCTACAACTGGCAACAAGTGGTGCAGTACCGTTATTCAGGAGCAGGACGAACCACCAAGTAGTGTATAATATGCCTATATCATCTGGGTATAAGCTGGCTCATCAATTGGTTCGGTTTCAAGTAAGGAATTTCACCCACACCCACACATCTACTTGATCAATGACCAAACCCCCTCTTGGTTAGCTACAGATATTGTATTGGATTCTATTGGATTCTACTATTTTGCTTAGCTGGGATTATTATTACCCAAGATGGAAACCCAAGGGGATTACATAAGGTATCGTGCACCGCTCCTGTTCTCTGATGGTTTGGCGGCTTGAAATTCTGCCGCCCCAAAAGGTTGCTGAGCAGAGATGTACTTCTCCAATTTTTGCTGGCTATCTCCATATTTTCTTTGCTAAAGTATGGTCGTATATGTATACACATGCAGAGCGCATATCCCATATCCACTCATTTTATACATATTTGCTCTCCCAAATTCCTGGCCCTCTGGTTCCATTTTTGGCTTCCCACCTTCCAAACGTATCAGTTGCAGGTAAGAACCTGGGGGCCAGTTGCAGTCCTGGCTTGCTTGACCTCGGTCTTCTATGATGAGCTTCTCAACCGACGACGAGGGAGATTTCGGCTGTGGCTTTTAAAGTGGATGGTTTGCGGATTTTTTTCATCGAACTTGAAATCGGCAATTGTTCATTGCCATGTCAAAGAACCGGAGGGGAGATTTTCCAGCTAAGATCATCATCCATCATTTTCAGATGATAATCTCCCCACCAAAACTGTTGTCGCGGGCATTTTTTTGGAATAATATCACCAGCGAATATTTTTCAGATATCCCATGAAACGCATCTGATTCTGATTTCCTCATTTGCGTCCCCTTGAGCTGCTAACAATCACTATTTCCGCTGGTAGCATGTCCCCTCATTTTCGCCAGGAAACCGACCCCACTTGCTTCGATGCAATCCCCATACACTTGTTGGTGAACAACATAGTTTTCAGAGATAAACATCCTCAACATGTCGGTGATTTTGGTTGCATAAACAATCCTTAATGAACAATTCCCAAGACTTGTTTGGGACAAAAGAAATAACCGTCTTCATTGATTAACATCCCCATGATGCCCCATGCAGCTTTGGTTGCGTAGAAAATCCTTCTCATCCATGTTGATGTTGGTAAACAAACACATTTTGATTGGTCACACCATCCCCCTCGTTTGGGCTGGGTAAAAGGGACTTGTTGAAAAAGGATCCCCAACATTTATGGAAACCCACATATTATATATATATATACATATACATATATACATATGTATATATATATATATACATATGTATGTATAGTATTTATATACTGTATATACTTATAAAATAACCACACTGCCATTTTTTTGGAAATCCCCACCATTTCTGAGGCCCAACAGTGAACCGCTCCCGGGCTTTTCTGCCTTGGACGCCGAGCGCCCTACGCGTCCCCCGCGCCTGTCCCCCGCGCCCCGCGCGGGGCGAGGTGCCGGGGCCCGGGCAGCGCCGTCCTTGACGGAGCGGCCCACAGGGGAGGCCTATGTCACTTGGAAAAATGGTGCGTTTCGCAGGGAAAAATTGGGATTTAGCCTCTGGCAAGTGAACATAGCGGAAAATCACCATCTTTTTTTATGGGTAAATCAATTATAAATGGTCATTTTCAATAGCTATGTTGAAATTTCCAGAGGGTACATGGTTTTAAGATGATTTAAGAATGCTTAAACATGGTTTCAGAGTCCTGAAATTGGGATCTACCGTTGGGGTTTTCATGGAAATGTGGTGATGCTGTGGGGGCCGGCCATTTCTTGGAGTTTGGTATCCTAAGCATTGGTTTAGCATTTGTTTAAGGGAAGATGGTGATGTAACCAGCATTTTACCATCAAAGCTGGACTTCAACATCCCACCCTGGGAATATAGAGCCAGAAAACTATGATTCATACATCTACACAATTCGGAGCCCAAGGCATGACTCCAGTACATTGCACGGTGGGGGTTTGGGGGGTGTGGTAGTTGATACCTTTTTTGGATGGGATTCAAAGGTTGAAGTTTTTAATTGGAGGTGGTTGGCTGATGGAAGCTTTGAAAATTTATGTCCATTTTTTCCCAGCGTTTTTCTTTGTGCTGAGAGGGGAACCCATCCTGGCTGGAAGATCAGATTTGCATTTTCTCAAAAATAACCATCAGACATGTACTAGAAACATCGAACTTGGGATAATTCTTCTTACTACAGCTCCCCAAACAGATAAACTCTAGAGTACAAAAGATGGAGCAAATGAACATCCCAGCTTGGTCACTCACTCCAATCTGTTCATATTTTTGGGCTGCTCACCCGGTTGCCCAAAGGTTTTAAGTGGCAGTTTTTGGAGTTTTGGATACAAGAGGTTTCAGTGGGTCACCAATGTATGAAGTCCAACCTTATAGCTGCCCATGACTTCTTTTCAGTAGTAAACCTTTCAATTCTTCAGGTACCCAATGGATTAACCCATCCGCAAAGATCATAAGAATGATAGGGATACCCATCACTTAGAGTCTATCCCTATACATATCATCAGGTACCCCAATGAACCCATCATTTGATCGGATCTTTGCACCTGGATCATATGTATCCCTATCATATCGCCTGTCGCGGTGGGGGGGAGCAAACATGTGCCATACTCACATTCTGGTGATTGCAGCTCCCCTGGTTGGTTTTAAAGTAGATCAACACGGTCCATCTTTGCAGCTGATCATAAATTTGATCTTCACTTTTTGCCTGTTCCAGGCCGCTTCTTTGGAACCCAACTCAACTTTTTCGTCCACCATAAAACACCCATTAAACACCAACCCCATTTGCTCGTAGGTGAACTAATTTACAGGGTATCCCAATTCAACTGGATAATAGTTCGCAATGGCACAAAAAGCCAGAGAGTACTTACTTGGAGGATTACTTCACTCTGTAACTGGTTTTCATAACTCTAGTTAGTCCCCGATTCGTGGGGCTTATCCCATTCAAAAAAAACTGGGGGAAACTAGCCCCCCACAGGTCACCAAGCACTGAAGTGGGATGATCCTCCCTTAACACCTGGCCGAGGTGACCTTGGATCACGTCCTTCTGCCGCAGTTGTCCTTCCACGAGCTGTCGGACATCTTCGATGGCCACTGGACGCAGGACTCGGTGCTGCCGAAATCCCTGGAGCAGCACGGCGAGCCGAGACGCAGGGATGGGAAGGTTTGCCTTTGGAGAAGCAATGGGGGGTTGAAAGCAAGCATTTTATAGGGAATATTGATATTGTCATATGATTGTTAATTTTTAGAGATGACTAAAAAACGTTATATATATATATATAGACAAACACATGATTCATGGAATATCTGATAGTGTACCAGTAGTACCGCACAAGGCGGTGGCGGAAGTTTCAAAAATGGTAAACCTATAGGAGAGGTTGGTTGCTGTGACTGATGGATGGCAGAGCGAACTCA
>BGPT01000461.1:136008-211351 GCA_003297045.1 Symbiodinium sp. clade C Y103 | reverse complement strand
ACTAACTAACTAGCTGACTAACTGACTCACTGACTAACTGACTAACTGACTAACTGACTAACTGACTCACTGACTCACTGACTAACTGACTAACTGACTCACTGACTAACTGACTAACTAACTAACCAACTAACTAACTAACTGACGAACTGACTAACTGAGTAACTGAATAGCTAACTAACTAACTAGCTGACTAACAAACTAACTAACTGACTACTGACTAACTGACTAACTGACTCACTGACTGACTAACTGACTAACTAACTGACAAACTAACTAACTAAGTTGTTAAGTTGTTAAGTTGTTAAGTNTCTTCATGGCTGAGCTCTTCACATCTTGGCTCTTCTCACCTCTGCTTTTCAACTGTCCATATTGTCGGAAGTTTCACTTCTAAACTTCCTTCGAATATAGTGTATATATATATAGAACCAACAATATGATACGGGATATTGTTTCTTTGCGAATGGAGCATTGGTCCCCAATTTATGGGCCGTTTCAATGGGGAATAACTGGCTGGGGAGTTTAAACCTTGGTGAATGGGGTGATCATCAGCAAGAATGCGGTATGAACAACACAGACTGGGATACTTACGAACAATACTTGGACATCTGTTGAAGATTTTGGATATCAAGAATTCACTCAAATTCGTCTACTGAAGTTGAGAGTCAGACAGTTTGGATTTGGCAGGGGCGGTAGCAACTGCCAATTGGCCCTGCCCGACACTGTGTAGCGGGCCGGAGTGTGGACCGGAATGTGCTCAGAGAATTGTTCATCAAGCTGGTGAGTTCACTAAAGCCTTTCGAGGATTGAAGACCAACACCTGCTGAAATTAAGAGCGGTTCCATGAAATTTGATGCTCATCACCCAGGCATTCGGGCGCGAAGCATTTGAATCTCTGGACTGAAGAGGGACTGAAGCAACTGACCTTTGGCATGGACATGAAGATCTTTGGCTGCAGATTTGACCAGACGTTGGGGGGATTCAAGCGGCCGGCTGAAGCTGTGTGAAGCGATGTAATGACCTGGCTACAAAGGTGGGAAAGCCCAATAGGAATCCCCTAGTGACCATCGGAGACCTTGATAGTCTTAAGGACCATTACCCTCCCGCAAATTCACATAGACCCTGAAAAGAGCAATTTTTTTGGTGGAAAGTACTGTAATCTTCCAACCCCCGACTCATGGCAGGATCTATGTGAATTTGCGGATAAGACCAGTAGCAATAAGCAATTCCCTACAGAAATAGTATGGTCAAAAGCTGTCGTTTGCCGGGAACCGGAAGGAGCACCATACCGCAGTGGTCCCACGCACCAGAGTGGTCCCACGCACCAGAGTGGTCCCACGCGGGCTCGAATTGCGTAACTTGCGGTTTGTAGTCATACGCTCCAACCAACTGATCTATGAGACCCACTGGCTGAAGCTCTGACACATCTGTAGCGTAACATGACATGGTTGGTAAAGATGTCACAGTGCCCCCCACCCTAAATGGTGAGAAGTAGATAGATGTTGAAGGATTGTAAGAAGGCTATCATATATCAACATATAGTGCCCTTTGAATTCTTGGGCAAACAATGGTGTCAGCGCGTAGTAGTAGTAATCAACCTGGTCAACAGGGTTGAGGTCACTATACCCTCATACTCTAATGGACCTTTGCAGATGCGAAATGAGTGTGAACTGTCGGAGGAAAGTAGGAAGAAGCCAAACGCGTATTGTCTCATGATCCAGAGTCTTATTGCATTAACAACATGTGATATATGCATAGTATATGATGTATATATAAATCATTATGTAGCACATGTATAACATATACACAGTTTTTCTCATACACAGTAGATAGGTTGATGTTGATAGCATGATGCTTGTTTTTCCATCTCAGGATCCCTTGGCATCACGTCGAGACCGTCGAGTCCTGGAGCGGAGCTGGAGAGGCGACATCATCCCCATAGCTGGCTGTATGATTCGTGAATTGTAAGCATGGTATGGTTGGAAAATAGTTACCCTCTGGTATATCAACAGTTCGACCCTGAGAAACTTGCTATTTTTAGAGGTTTCACTCATCTTCCAATCCCGATTAATGCCAGGGTCGAACTGTTAATTTACCAGAGGGTAGTTGTATAGAATTTTGGTGATACTCATGGCCGCAAAAAAAAAAGTCACAAGCCCTGCTATTTTTAGGCGAATGAAAGGACAAAATCAGCCAGATACAGCCAGATACATGGATGGTAAAATTCGTTTGAACTCAGATTTTGAGAGCTTAGATTCAACATCATCATGGGCGGTTTTTGATGTGTATTTTGTAGCACCTGGATGTGGTTGAGTTCGTGTTTGGGGAGCAAGCGGAAACTCTCGAATGTGTCATGCAATGGATTTGTCCGAACTTTGGAGCAAAGATTTCCTTTTCCTACTGGTTGGTTGATTACCCACACGTTGTGGTGCAAAAACCAAGATTTTTTGTCGATACACTTGAAACTCACCTGGAACCACTCGCCCCCCGCAATAATGATATTGGAACACCATCCCCCAAAAATACTGTATAATGTGGGTAAAACAATAATAAACCAGCCATTTGGGACTGGTTACCACCTATTCATGTTGATTTTTGGGATGGTTTATTGTTGTTTTACCCACATTATATATATATATATATATATATATTAAGCATTGTATAGAGTACATGAATATATATAAACATATATTATATAATGCAATTTCACATGGAAATCATCTTCCACACCCCAGAAGCCGTGGGGGCTTCCGGTGGTGTTCCCGGTGTTCCGCCAAAAAGGCGAGATTCGCCGTGAGTTCTAGCGAGATGATGATCAACTGCACCGTGAGATCCCTCCGAAGTAGCTGGGAAGCACTGGGTGAATTTTTGGATGAATGGGAATCATATGGGAATCATATGGGAATCATGGGAATCACTAGGAATCACTTTGAATCGGTGGTGAATCACTGGGAATCATTGTTTTTTTACCTCTCAACAGATGCCAAGAAAAATCATAAAATCACTATTTTAGTGAGTAGGAGCTTACCAATTTCTATTTGGATGATGCACGGGTGATTTTGACAAGAAATGAGATTCAGAATGTGATGAAATGGATGATTAGGTAGAAATGTGACTTGTTCTTGGGAGAACTCGTGGATGATTCACTGGAAATGGGATCAACAAATGGTGATTAACGGATAATCAATGGTTGTTGATGGAAAATTAGGTGATTGCAGTAGCCAGCAAAAAAAACTACACCACGAAAGCTAGCTTGTGCCAGCTGAAGCTGCTCTTGCTTTAGCAAGGAAAAGGCAGGCAGCAGGAGAGTCCAATCCCTAGAAACTTTCAATGTTACACCCCCCCCTCGCTGGCCCGGGTTCACTGCCCTCTGGTCCGGGGGTTTGAGGGCAGGTACAGGTTTGTCATCTTGATCGTCATCTGCGTTTTTTTATCTTCATCTTGTTCATTTTCATCTTCATTTGGAGCATTGTGATCATCATTGTCGTCGTCATCATCAGCAGTTTCTTGTTTGGATCTCAATCCGGTTCTTCCTTTTGGCAGCTAGACACTCCTATTTCAGTTTGTTCTTGCAGCTGAGCAGTCTTCGGCACAACATCAGTACCCTCTTGGGCACAACATCAGTATCCTCTTGGGGACGGTTGAGTTTGTATTCCGGGTGTCCAGTGGGTGTCTTCTTTGTTGACATGGATCCAAACCCATCATACCCAAATATACTCTTCTAGCAAAAAACAACTATATTTTCCCGATAGAGGTTTGGCGTTGACCAGCAAAGAGATAGAATACAGATATTATATAACCAGCACAGCTATGACACCGGAAGATGCAAGTAAAGATATTTATCAGTAAGCATGGGGATATATTGATGTCCCAAAATTGCTTTAATAAATTGATCCGTAAGCATATATATATATATATACACATATATATATATATACATATACATACATACATATATACATATATACATATATACATATATACATATATACATATATACATATATACATATATACATATATACATATATTATATGTATATATATATATATTATATAGACAATGATGAATACATATACATATATATATATATATACACATGGCCACTAATAGTAGGGGATATAATTTGATGCATCAAGCATGGAGACATTCGCCGGCATATGGAATGCATGTATGTACATATATATGTATATACATAGATATCCACACATGTATTTGAGAAGTCCGCCAAATCGTGGATATTTCCCTCTCTCCTCACTCAACCAATGGAACAGCGAAAAAATCTTCCAGTTTGATCACTGGGTCCCATGAGGTACAAACCACTCGAGGTTACTGGAGCGACTTGGCAGGAATTTAAGGCGACACGGCTTGGGGTCAACCAGATCTTCTTCTTGGGCCATGGAAGATATTTTTTCGGAAAACGATGTTCATGTTTTTTGACCCACAGTTTCAATATGTGTTGTGTTTCTTCTTTCTCCCCCCTTTTTTTCCAACATATTTGGCCCATCCCATGCTGGCGCGCAACAACCGTAAGGATGTCCTTCGAAATGGAGGGGCCCACGGTGTTGCAACGCCTACGACCCAAACTGCTGTTGCAGATGGAACCGCATCGCGATGGCTTGGAGGTGGGATCTGAGGGATGTTTCGTGATTTTTTTGATGAGATTTTTGGATGTCCACAGGTTTGGTATCCCCTTCCCCGGGGAATTTTTTTCTCCGCTCAGTTCTTGCACATTGGTGTGGCCAGGAAGCAAGCAAGGGAGCCAGCAAGCAAGCAAGCAAGCAAGCAGGCAAGCAAGCAAGCAGGCAAGCAAGCAAGCAGGCAGGCAAGCAAGCAAGCAAGCAAGGGAGCAAGGGAGCAAGGGAGCCAGCGAGCAAGCCCAGCCAGCCAGCCAGCCAGGAAGGAAGCAAGCCAACCAGCCCGGTAGAAAGCCAGGAAGCAAGCAAGCACGCAGGCGCGCATGCAAGCAAGGAAGGAAGAAAACAAACAAACCACCTACAAGAACACCTGTAGTCTTCAATCCAGCCTCAACACCCTTTAGTCCAACTTCAAACAAACCACTGAACCAACCCTAAATAAACCCTAAACACAACCTAAGCCAACCCTAAAACCAACCCTAAATAAACCCTAAACCAACCATTATTCCAACCCTAAATAAACCCGAAACCAACCATAAAACCAACCCTAAATAAACCCTAAACCAACCATAAAACCAACCCTAAGGAAATTTTAATTCCACCTCAAACCCAACCCTAAAGAAACCCTAAAGAAACGGTAAAACCAACCCTAAAAAAAAATTAAATCCAAATTAAAACCAACCCTAAAGAAACCCTAAAACCAAGCAAGCAAGCAAGCAAGCAAGCAAGCAAGCAAGCAAGCAAGCAAGGGAGCCAGCGAGCAAGCAAGCAAGCAAGCAAGGGAGCCAGCGAGCAAGCCAGCAAGGAAGCAAGCAAACCAGCCAGCCAGCCAGACCCTAAATAAACCCTAAACCAACCATAAAACCACCTGAAATCCACCTCAAAACCAACCCTAAAGAAACCCCAAAACCAACCCAAAAAAAAAATCCAACTTAAAACCAACCCTAAAGAAACCCCAAACAAACCTTCAGCCAACCCCAAATAGGCGTTAAATCGAACGAAACCTTACTAAGCCCAAACAAAATATAGAGCAACCGGGAATAAACTATAAACCAACCTTAAATAAACACCTTAAACCGACCCCAAGTATCCCTAAAGCACCCTTGAATAAACAGTTTGAACCAACCCTAAATGAATTCCTTAAACAAAAATACATTCAAAACCAACCGTTAAAAGGCACCTTAAATCAGAAAATTAATCCTAAACTTCAATATCACCTGTAGGTGAAGACCCTAAACCAAGCCTAAGACAGAATTGGCAGGGTAGATGTAGGGGAGAGAAAACAGAATAGATCAGGAAAAAAAATCCCCAGGNAGAATTGGCAGGGTAGATGTAGGGGAGAGAAAACAGAATAGATCAGGAAAAAAAATCCCCAGGGCAGGGGAAAAAAATTCCCCGGCGCGATCCAGCACCTTTGGTAGATGGCAGTTGACTTGGTGCTTTTCTATTTTTTTTTGTTTTTTGGAGGTGCATCTTTTTCGGAGTTTTTTTTTGGTTGTTGTGAAGGAGGTACAGTAAACATAGCTGCCAGCTGGTTTCACAGATTTCTGATGGTTCCAACGCATGGGATGAGGACAAACCGAGCTGAGGTGTGGGTTGGAGGTCTGCTGGAGTGGAAGGTGAGGATGGAACACGGGGGGATGGTGCTTGGAACATCGGTTTGTTTCTTTTTTTTTGTTTGAGTCCCCAGTTTATGGTCATTTTTTAGTGGGTTTGAGGGGTAAACCATAGAATCCAATGGGGTTGCAAACTTGAGACAACATCACTTTTCATGTTTTTGATGGAAGGTTGGAGGAGAATGGCTAGGAAAAGTTGCTGGTTGTTTCCGATCCTTTCAAGATGCCAATCCTATTTGGGATGATCCAGATGTCACCAAGTGGCTGGTCCCATAGTGCCAGGGTGTGTTTTTTTGGGCACGGCGGACAGGTCAAAGAAACCGGAGCCCCAAATCCTCGTTTCATGGTTTGCCCCGATTGATTTTTTTTTTTCGATGGTTTCATTTCATTTTCAACCATATATGGGATAATAATCCCCACTGAGCATATTTTTGCGATGGCTTGAAACAACCAATTCTTGTATCGTAACCTGGTGTCCGCGCTATTGCCGTGCCAGGTGCACTGCCACTTCTTGATTCGCAGACCAATGGCGCGGGGCTCCAGAGTTGGTTTTTATCCCTTTGGTTTGGAGCCAAAGCATTGAAACATCGACAGGAAAATTGAGAGAATCTTCGGCTTCCAGGCCATTTGGCAGTTTCAGTGCCCTTTCACTGCATGAAAATTGAGTCTGACCCCCAATCCACAGTACTAAGTGGGCCTCGAGGGTTCTCAAGATGCCAATCGTTTACAGAATTCCTGGAGACATCTTTTTCGGGTCTCGAAAACTGCTTGATGGTTTGACAGGATATATTTTTTCATTGTCCATCCAACCATTGATGATGATGGTTTCCATTGGCTGTCATAGTTTCTTAGGGGGGCTTGACAACCCCAACCAGGAAAAGTGAATCCGTGATGTGAGAGAATCCCCAGCCGATCTTTCTGATGCATCCAGTGCCATCAACCGATCTTTGGGTGATGTATTCCATTTGTTGTCAATTTTTTATAGATTATTATAGATCCCAAAGATTGTTGGGGGTGTATCAAAGATCTTATGATATATCAGCTTTATTTTCGGTACCTGCATGGCGTACATTCGCGAGATCCCCTGACAGAGATCTGCCAGATCCCCTGAGGAACACGGCTTTTTGCTGGGTCTGGGCAGATTGAGCCGAGCTATCTTGGAGGAGCTCAGGCCCATCGGGCTTTTATGGCCCCTCTGGTGGACCAGCCCCAAACAAGACTGTCTTGTGACCCTGGGCAATGGTATGGGATTCTCCGAGTTGGTGTAAGGAGTGACAGGAATCTTCAACCAGAAACCATGGGTTTCTTAACCTTTCCCGAGGAAAGATCCCTCCTGATTCATCCAAATCTCCCTCCAAATGTTGGCTCCGTAAATGAAGAATGCTGACAGTCTTGAGAAAGAATGCGATGGAGTTGGCTAGCTCCTACTTTAGATCGTGCCCCCCGGTGACTTCTGTTTGTTGGTTTAGATTCACCCCATGATCTTGCATATGGGGATGGGTCAAAACCTATTACTATATTTGGGGGAATATACATTCATTAACCAGCTATGACTTAGGGTATCTAGGGTGCCAGGGCCATATGTCTACCATAACCCATAGAATTCAATAGAATTCACCTGTTGGTCCTTCCACCTGCAATGATGGCTGTTAGCCAGGACCGAAGCCGACCACAAAGTAGCTTGGTGTGGAAGCAGGACTTGGATTGGGGAGCTGTGGATGGGTTGGGCAAGATGTCACGACCATCATGGGTTGGAGAATGGTAAACCATGGTAAACCCAATGCAACGATACACCTGGCATTTGGGGATGGTTTATACCACCCATTTCTGTTTTTTTCGAGGGGTTTATTGTTGGGTTCACCACATCAAGATGAGAAATTCAAAGATGTTTGAAGAAGAAAACTGCAGGACTCCCCAATCTTTGATGCTAGAAACCATGGCAAAAATACCACAACTTTCCAAGGCTTCTTTTTTAAACATCAACTGATGAGTGGGTGACTCAGTTGGAAATTCTTGGGTAATTAATCCTCGAAGGCAATGGCATCCCTGGATTTGTTCGAAAACCCTTGTAGCGAATTCTCCCTCCTCCGGGCCTTCTTCCTCTCGGGTTGACCGGCCTAACTCAGCTGTCCTTATGAAAATTTGGGGTTGTACCCTCACGTAGCATACTTCGGGATAGATTCTAGGGACCTCACTGCGATGTCATGACAGGATGGTTTGGATGATGACATTTCAGTGAATTGCTACATTTCATCCAGAGGGTTTCAGAATGTGGTTTTGAGATTTTCGAGGTGTCTGAGTCGGTTTTCAAACAAACATGCACTTTACTTCCAATAAACTAATATATAGCCTATAGCATCTATAGCTACGGAAAATCATCATTTCTAAGAGCTAAATGACTAAATGGGCCATGGCTTCCATAGCAAACAGTTAGTTTACCATGTGGTACTGGCACTTTTTTTGTGGAAAGGAAGATCTCCATCCACACGCCATAAACTCAGGTGCGCCGTAAGAACGTCCTCACAGCCCCCGCCTATGGCCATCCATTTGTTTTCCGAGCCTTGGAGTTTGCTGAAGATGCGTTTCATCCATAGAATGTGAGGCTTTCGGTGAACGGAAACCATAGGAAAGTGTCATTTGAACCAAGAAACATGAGGACTTCATGGGATCTATAGCTGATTTTCCCCCAAAGGATTCATTGGATCTGTTTCAGGGGAAAAAAACATAGAGGACCCCCCCCCGCCCATTTTGATGGAAAAAACCTGGTTTCCGGTAGAGATTTCCCCTTAAACCAATCCATTGATAGATAGCTAAGTTGACACGCAGAACCTGGCTAATTGTTGGGTTGATTGGGGGGATGGAACTATAGTATTCATGGCTTTATAAACCAACATACAAAACTGGTTGGCCTCAGCTTGTATAGAAACAACGGGGATGGAACCTGCAGTGGGGATATAACTTGATACCACTTGACATAAATGCCATTTGATGGCCATCTTCAAGGGCAAACACGAGAAGAACAACCATCACTGGGGGGTTTTACCCAACAACCATGGAACAATTACGGGTCCAACATGGGGAGTTTAAACGCCACCAGCAACCAGGAATGATGCAGTTGGTTTATCCACCGTTCTTGGGGGAGTCTATTGGGAATATGTTCTACTCATGTTAGGCCATTTGAAGCAAATCCGAATCAACGTGTCGCAAGATCTGCTGCATTCACTACTTAAGTCAAAAACTGGCGGAAAAATCATGTTCCATCCCATCCCATTCTCATCTTCCGCAGCTTCGTTTCAACATATAGATCAATACACAAAGAAGCTATGAATGCCCATGAGATCCAGGCTGATTGGGTGGCCCAGAAAGGGACCATAGGTCAGATGGGTCACCAGATGCTACACATATTTTGCAGGATGTCAAAAAAGATGTTCCCCCACCCCAATTTCCAGGTTTCCAACTCAAACAACTCTTTGGTGGTTGCTGCACGGGTGGGTCCCAATCCTCATCAGATTCACCCCTGAAACAGATGAGTTTTTGTCCGAAAGTAGGGCCTCCCCCCCTCTTAAAATGGCTATACCTAAATCATAAGGTTGTAATTCCCACTCTATCCAATTTTATTCCACTATATCCTAATGGAATAGCCAGCAAACATGCCAAACAACAAAGGCAGTATTGCTATTATTGTTATCATTACACATCATGATTGTTGTTACTGTATTGTTACTAATATTATTAGTGTTATCATTACTATTGTTACTACTATGATGACAATCATTACTATGTTCCTATTCTTACAATTCTTCCTTTTCTAACTATTCTTACTATTATTACACTTGTTACATTTGTTACTATCATTACTCTTAATCTGTTGCTATTACTGCTATTATCACTATGATTTCCCAGACCCTCTATCAGATTCACCCCCCAAATTCAGATGTTTCTTTTTCTCATGGGATGCGCTGTGTTGAGGTGCGCTAGGCCCGCTAGGCCCTTTTTTCGGCGGGATGCTGCACGCCACGAGCCGTTGAAAAGCTGCCAGCGGTATCAAATCTTTAGTTAAGGGAGCAAGAATATTTTAGAGACCCATCAAGCATGCCATGCTTATATAGATCTTTATCTGATCTACAATAGATGTATATATCGTAACCCCCAAAAAGATGCCAAAAAGCAATTAGTGTCACTATTTTGGTGAGACTTCACGTTTCCATCTTTTTGCTGGGTGCTATGTATATATATATATATGATGTGTATATATAATATAATATATATATAATATAATACAATATATATATATATATATAATACAATATATATATATATAGTACAATATGTATATATATATATATATATAATAAAATACAATATATGTATATAATATAATACATAATATATGTATATATTACATATGATATGTATATTGATGCAATTGATGTAGATGCGCAGAAACAAATCCACAAGAAATGTGTCGCTTGGAGCCCCAGTGATAAGTCGATACTAGTTGCCACTTGGCAGTCGCCTCCCACCGCTCTGCAGTGATTACGGCCAATTCGTTCCGTATTTGCACAGGCCTATGGCAGAAAAACAAGTTTTTTTCAAGAGGAAGGTGTCAAAGACTTGAGGAATTTATTTTGGGAGAATATGACGCGTTGAATGATCGAAATTTACAATCCCCCCAAAAGAAGACCGCTGGAAGACAAATTCTTTAATATTGTTCGTAATGTGAATATCATTATCATGGTGACTACTATCATTATCATGTGTTCTCTATCCAATTTCAATTTCCTCTGTGTTAGCTACTGGTCTTTGTGTTTAAGTTGTTTGATCTCTATCGATTTCTAGTATGCTTAGGATGATTTTTATATACATTTGAAAAATTGGCTGAAAGCCATGCTTCTTTTCCATCAAATTGGGTTCGTGTAAGATTTATTGTATATCCCTCTCAACAATCTGGCGTCACGGAAGGAAGGAGCAACAGGTGACCTGTTTGGTCAATTGGTTTGTGCCAACTTAGAGAAAATTGATGACACCAATGGAATGAGGTTCGAAATTATTAGACAACTCCAAATGGATCCAAATGGTAGAATGATTATTCCACTGTTTTGTCACCAAAGATTGCATAGTACATAAAAAATTGAAGGTCAACGTGTCGTTTATTATAAATACAGACTCAGAGTATTTCCGCGAAAACAAAGCGCAACTCCTAAACAGGTGTCTTTTTTTTGCCGAGTGAAGGGATCGTTCCCGTGATTTTGACAAGTCGTTCATTGACACTTTCAGACATGGCACGTGTCCGTCGCTTGGGCTGGATTCCAGTCATGGGATGACAAAAATGGATTTACCCTTTGGCACTTCAATGTAGCTGTGGATAATCACCATGTTTAAATATGTTTAATAGGTAAATCGTCATACATCATCTATACATGTTCAAAAGACCAACATCAAGTCTTTAGAAGCCATACAAGCTGGGAGATCTCGAGCACGCAAACAAGAACGTGACTTTGCGAGGATATTTAGCCATAGGGCCATAAGTCAGAATTTGAGAATCAAGAATGGGCGCATGTGTTTGAAGATCGTTGTGGATCTATCCAATCTAGGGCACACTGCAGTCACAGCATTGTCACGAAGCTTTTCCTCAAATGCGGGATGGAAGATTTGCAAGAACACCCGGCAACTTTCATCGTCACAGTCAAGAAAAATACGTTGTCCTGTAAACATCAACGCAACAAGCTGGTTTGTGCTGACGTTTTAACCTGTCAACAATCATCAAAATAAACCGACACAGCAGCATGGTGCAAGAATCGACTAGTCCCAAGCGTTTCAGGGGAAGAGCTCATCCCATTGATTGGAACCAACTTCTGTGAACGCCAAAAAAAGAGCGCGACCGATTTTAAGCCTGTCAGCTGCTCAGCGCGAAACAAATCTCCGCGCCGATGCCCCGAAAATAAAATCCGTGGGGTGTTCCTGGGCTGGACTTCGAAACACTTATGGGTCTATTTTTTTGTGACGTCCTTGACTTCAAGTTACAGTTTTGTCTCAAAAGAAACACCAGCGCTTTTTCGCGACATGTATGATATCGGCATTTTTTGATCAGCAAATCCCAAAAAAATCTGCAAAACAGACATCGTAGAATATAAATACCAATTAGATCTAGTAAATCCCATATAAACCCCATTCAATATCATTTTTTTCTCGGATGTTCTGGCAAGTCCAGGCCTTAGCACCTTCCATGAAATATGCCACTGGAGTGGCCGATGGCCGAATTCCCCCGTCAGGTGCTGGATGTCGGATGATGGAAAATCATCTACAAATGGAGATACTAGATGGGATATTATGGGATTTTCGTAACCAACAGTATTGCAGAATATTGAAATTTGCGTTTGATAGAACGTGATGGGAACAACAGTAATGATGATTGATCCTATCATTTTCTGTACTATTTGATGGCACTTCTTGGGGTATACTGAATACTGTGATACTGCACCAATCACAGCCCAGCTGTCATGCATGCGTCATCAACAATTACTAAATGCGAGCACATAAGTACGTGGCGCTTTCTTGTTGGGATGTTGGTGGAATATAGAAAGTAAAACTCGTGTCCACCGTCCACCTACCCTAGATTCTACGTAGGTTGCCCCGCATCCTTTGAACTTTGGTGGCCCAATTCTTTCTGGGGAATGTTGTGGGAATAGCCGCACATAGAAGCTGTCACCCTATCACTCCGCCAATATTTGACTAGCCGCTGAATGATCCTCGCTAAGGGTTCCTTTTCCGTGCATAGGTTTCCTCGGTTATACTCCTTGAAGTTGAACTTGTTCATCTGAGCTGGTTCAACAGATGATTTCTAACTGGCGCTTTGCTTTCGACCCTCAGCAGATGTCTACCCTCTGGTAAACTAACATAGCTATTGAAAATGGCCATTTATAGTTGATTTACCCATAAAAATGGTGATTTTTATAGTTATGTTAGTTTACCAGAGGGTAACCTTGCTGTCAGCTGTGCCATGCTGTGCTGTCAGCTGATGTTGCTTGCTGCTGCGGTTGCAAGGCCTTTCTCGCTGTTTGATCGATTAAACTCAGACCTGGCACCCCGATAGGATGCTTGGGCGATCTTGGGCGGCTTTGAGTGCTAGGCAGTCAGACAGTTGCGAAATAGTCTGACGATTGCTCTGAGTGTAGGATGTTGTTTTTGAAGAATAGGGATTCTAACTTAACGTCCGCTACTACAATTGCTGCTGGCGCAGGGCTTGATTGAGTCATGCAACTCTTGTGCACCTTGTTGGCTCTTCCGGCATCATGACACAGTTTACAAAGAAAAAAAAACAGTCACTTTCCAAAAAGAGACGGGATACAAAAATGAGAAACATGGCAGGATTCATGCAGCTGCTGCTGTGGATTTTGCGATGGCAGGAAGTTCTGTTGTGCGTATTGGGGCGTTTTACACGAAACTTTAATTGGGTGACTACTGTGACTCTGATAGTGCCGCTGCGATTACAGGCGGGTGCTGGTTGGGATCTCTTGAGGCGCCAGAAATGGTCCTTGATTTATTTATTTTTGCCAAAGGAAGCAAAAAATGCGATGGGTTCTGGGTCACTTCGTTTTCTGGACTTGGAGATGGTAATAAGATGTAATAAGTGCGGGTTGCATGTTAAGTTGGATGTGGCCATGACTGTGGGAAGTAGACATCCAGTGCTCAGTCGACTGTGGCCTTTGGGGCTGGGGGTGCATCGTTCCGCTGCGGTTGGACGTCGCCTTTTCTGAGATCCATCAGACTTTTAGCTTAGCCACCGGTGTATAGAAAGATGATTGCAGTCTGTTGCACTTTCACCGGATTTCCAATCATTTTTGCATTCGTAGCCCCATTTCGTGGTCTAAACAGCCAGCCAGCAATGATGTACATGGGATGATCACACCATGGCGATATATCACCTTGGAGGAATATTCAAGGAGTCATGATTTTCGGGAATGTAGATGGCCATACATTTGAAACACAATTTCAACAGAACTGATAATATATGCACATAGTTTATAATGATTAACCATACAAACATATTATATGGATGTTCCAGAAGGAGACTTGGTCGCAACTTTTTTGCCTCATCCTGGCATTATTTTAATTGTTGGTTCCTCCTTGAGTATGAGACGCAATGTGCAGTATCAACACTCACCAAGTATGATTTTCAGTTTCCAGATGTAATTCTTGGTGATGGTGAGCCCCAGATGTTTCAAACAATTGTGTTTTCAGCCTTGACTTTCTCAAGTTGATGATGATCTCACCGTATCTCACCCCTCCTTGTGGGAAACTTTGTAGCAGTAAAAATAAGGGCTGAATGGCAACTTCCTAGCACAAGGGACAGCAAGAAGAAGCACTGTACTTGGATATTGAATTACAACCACACCACAAATTGGATATACCCAATTTAATAAAGACGATGGTATCGATGGTATCAATTGTCCAGTTGCGATTCCTGGAATGCACATCCAAAGAAGATCAAGATCAGAGTGGTGGTTCAGTAAAGGTACGTTGCAGCAGTGTGCAAAATTTCCACCGTTTGATTGTGCCAGTGTTGAGGCTCATTTGCGACAAGCAGGTCACATTCGAGTGACGACATGTTCCATGGATGTTTGCAAGGAATATATTGGGGTCAAGACACCTAGAATGGGAAATCCATGTCTTTCCTCCAGAACAAATTCTTTTAACATTTGGAAAACTGGGTTTCCAGCGTTGTCCATTTTTCCCGGGTTTCCATCTTACTTTCCTAAAAGGTCCGAAACAGACTATTCCCAGACCTTTCTTTGGAGGAATTTTGGATGGGGCACTTCCGTACTTGAATCTTTGGCTACAAATGGGTGTGTATTATGTGTATGTATATTATATTATGTTATATTTATATATATTGAAGTTGCAAACTAGAAACTTTGGTTTCTTTGCTGGCTATCCAAGATAGGTCATGTTTCTGTCACTTCTTCACTGCTTGTTGAGTCTTAACCTCCTGCCTTCGCACCCCCACGCGTGGTGCTCGTGGGGTGAAAAGTTCCGTGGCTTCGTTTGGATGGGTCCTGGAACTTGGATGAGGTACCCCATCGAAAAGGCAGCCTAACCACCATGGTTGCACAGCGTCAACCATTGTATGGGAAGCATTTGAAGGGATTCATGACCAAGAAGTTACGACTTGGGTCTTCCAAGCATGGCAGATTCGACATGTATTTGTGATAGGTTTGGCTACCTTACAATCACTTTGGGAACAAGATAGTAGTACGGGACACCACCCTGAAAGGGCTTACTTGAGATCTCGGAAGCATGGGAATTAGCTCAGGTCATAGGTGTCTATCGGATGGAAAATAAGCAAGGAAAATAGTGGTAGAATTGGGACATCACCCAAAAAAAAAGAAAAGTATGATCTTATGAAAAGGGGAATATTGTTTACTTTTCTATCTTTTTGGGGGTTGCTATAATGGGGATACAATGGGATATAATGGGGATATGTCTGGATGAACTTGATCATGACCTCACATCGTGACGTCACTGGAATGATGGTTCTGATTGGGAGAATCATCCCCAAATGGCCATAAGTTTCAGCTATTTTGAGCGAATGATTGTGATTCGGCCAGATACATCAACGATCTCAGAACGATGATGACTTAAATGGCAAACAGGTGGAACATGATGATAAACCCAACGCTTTCTGGGGTTAGATAATTCAAACATCCATTAAAAGACGAGGACATGTCATGGTTTTTGGATGTTTTTGGGTCGGCCACATCCATGGAATCTGGTCAACTCGCTGGGGTGGATCAAGCTAACCATGGCCATGGCGCCAGGAAATCATAAAACCTCTGCAAGTTGTGAGACATCTCCCGAGTTGAGCAAGTTGTGCATGACAGGAGGACACTTCAGAAAGCATCCAAGTCTTGAGCCCCGCAGCTTTTTTTTTAAGATTTTCTGGCCATCAGACATCAGAGATTCAGACAGAGTTTTATTTATTGAACATAGGCCATAGATAATCAAACATGGCAATGGAAAATCCACCATTTATAGGTGATTTTCCCATTAAAACCTCCATTTATAGGGGATTTCCAATTGCTAAATTCACCTTTGCACATGCCTCTTGTAGACTTTGGAACGTGTCTGTTTGGACGCTGATCCCGCGAATTCGCAGGAGGCGGTCCGGTTTCCTTTGGGCCTTCAGATAGGGGTGATGGGCAAGTCTCGTGGTCTATGTTAGTTGGGGCGATGAACATCTGCATGAAATGGAGTTGTTCCCAGAGTCAGAGGCGGGTGGACCTTGAAGTGGTTCCCACGAAAAGAGTCAGAGGCGGACCAGAATTGGAAGTGGAATGATCCTCATTCTTTGAAGTAGTGTCAGCAATATCCTCAGAAATAGACAGAGAGATCTTGCTCAAGTTGCTATTTTATGATATTTGATGATATTTGAGGATATCCCGATTTTTGCAGGTTGCATCTCCAATCTTTAGGCTCCCCGATCTTGTTGGTTTTGTTGCTCATTTCTGTCCCAAAAACATCGCAAACCTCTTCGTTGATCTCCAAGCCTGGTTGGTGGTCTAACGTGGCAGGAATCGGAGAATCTGAGAAATACGTGAATCGTGGTAATGAGGCAAACTCCAATGCCATAAACATCCATAAACCATCACTGATTGGAGTTAATTCCTGCCTTGGGTATAGCCATAGCATTCCATAGCCCTTCAGTTTGGGATGACTTAAACTGACCCCGGTCATGTTTGTTTTTGATGGGATGGTTTATGGTACTGGCTTTCCCATTTGCCACATTTATCACTGGGTTTACCATTTTCTCTTGGCTTCTCCCCCATGACCTTCATGATCATGAAGCCCAATAGCCAATCGTAAACCATTAAAACCAACAATATCCAACAATAACTGTGTGACAAACCTAGTAAGCAAGTATATAGATCGAGGTATAGTGATAGTAGATGTACCGTAGATGCAAACATATTAGATGTATTGTAAACCCATCATGGGAAACCATGGGAAACCATCGAACGGTGGTCCCGCGGAGAGGCTGGCGCTATGGCGACTCCCGTGGCCAAGCAGCTGGAAACGGTGCCTCGGACCTGCCACATCCTCCTAAATGGTGTAATGTTTAAGATTAGGAGGATGTATGGGGATTTACACCATAATGTTTTAGATTTACACATAATCCTTAAACATCCCCTAGATTGGTCCCAATGATGTGTAAATCCCCTACATCCATATTGTTTTTAGGGAGGTGGTTGATATTTTTGGGGATGATTGTCCAAAACCATCCAAAACCATGGGAGGTTGATGGTTTTGACCCATCAGCAGCAGGATTGATGTAGGAATCAGTGGGGCCAATATTTGGTGCCTTCATCAGCCTTTCTCTACTGATTGGGCTAGTTTTTGGGTATAGTTTTGATTTATTCTCCTAAAAAACTCACATTTTGGAGCATGGAACGGTCTGGAAGATGATGTGGTCATTTTTTTTGGATCCATTTTAGTTTTCAGGGGTGTAACCAGCCTTGCGAGATCAACAACAGACATGTCATGGATCAAGGGGTTGAACCAGATCGGTTGCTGACGAAACGGGGGACCTCAGGTCCGTGCCTATGAGACGGGCAATGACATCCGACAGGCGCGGGAGATCAGCAACATCGCCCAAAAGATGTGGGCTTTGCAATGGGATCATCTGTTTTTTTGGGAAAGCTCATCTGCAAACTGGATATGAATAGGGATCTTTAGTATATTTCATGAGTTTGGGTTGGGTTGCCACAACAAAAATCTACTACACCCTTGGGTACTCAAAGATGGCAATTGAACATCCACCATTTCGAGGATTTTCCCAGTCTAAAAACCTCATTTCTAGTGGATTTTTCCATGAATTTCCCATATTTTCCTATGAGTTTCCAATATTTTATCAGGGTTTTCCCATGGGAATCTTCCAGCGGCCCGCCACGTGTGATCCGCCAGATGGTGGCCACCTCTGAAGGTGGCCGAGCCTACAAACTTCTCAAGAGGCCGGTTGGGGCTCGAAGTTGACAAAAAAAACATGGGAAATATCACATGAGTTCCATTGGTTTTCAGACTTCAGGAGTGTTTTCATGTTTCTTCAATTTTACAACTATTTGATTTTGTTTAAAGTGGATCTTCATGGATTTTCAACGTTCTTCAAGCAGAATACCCTTGCGCCAAATTTGTTGCAAAATGGACTGCCACGCCATTTTGTCCCCAGATCCGGATTTCTGCAAATCAAGTGGAGGAAGACCAACAAAAAGTGTCTTCTAAGTGAAGGTTGTTATTTGTAGTAGCTTTCTTTATTGTGGTTGTAATCATTACTATTCCTGCTATCATCATGATCATGATTGTATTATTGTATATTATTGTCATTTATTGTTATAGTGATAGTATCATTTTTTTTTTTGTAAACATATGATATGTATTATTCCAAACTACTTATCGTCTATTTTTCATCGAGTTGATCAGGAATCGAGGCATCTTGTATCCCCAGGCGAGAAGAAACCCGTGCCGCCGCCGAAGCGGAAAAGGTGGGGTTCACTGCCCGTGGGACTCCGGGCGGTGATGGCGCCGGGTCGAAAAAAACGCCAAGAAAAATACGAAGGACGTAGGAAAGTGGTAATTTCTTAGAGGTTTTGGAGATATTTAGACATGAAAAACAAGGATGATAGTTGGAGATGATAGGATTTTGAAGTATCACTTGCAATCTATTTTCTTGCTCATGTGTCCATGCTTGACGTTTGTCTATGGGTTTCCCATTTGCGCTGTTGAGATGCTCATTTAGAATCACGTTCCAGCTTGGCTCCGCTGGGTGTCCAAAGTTGGGTGTCCTCACGATGGCAAGGCCAACATTGAAAACGAATCCAAGAAGCGAAAGTGCGCTGGCCCAGAGAATGCACCCACAGCACCGGTTGGTCTGAAAATAGGGCATCCCGAAATCCACTGGTTAAAGGTTATTTGACCTGTCAAAATGATCATTTGGGGCGTATAGACATCATTTTCAGACACACCCACATGTCATTCGCGTGACCAATCTTTCCAATTTGATTTGGATTTCCCAATGGACCAAATGATAGATGAGGGAATACTGCACCTTGTAGAGCGATTGAACGACTGAGGCAGATTGCCAACATCGCGGACAAATATTCTTCGGCCGCTGGGTAGATGTGACTGTGAGGTAGTCAACTTGTGGGGCTTGAACCAGAATGTCTTGGGACGATCTCTACTCCGGACACCAGAGTTGTTCCCAAACCCGCACATCTGGGCACTAGGGTTTCAAACCAGTTACATCCTTTGGGTAAAACAATAATAAACCACCTATATTTTGATGGTTTATACCACCTATTTATGGTGATTTTGGGGATGGTTTATTATTGTTTTACCAACATTACCTTCATTTATCCCAATTCGTACGTGATTTTGCGGCGCAGTACTCATGGGGGCCCTTTGGCTTCGCGGGACTCACAGATACCGCCTGCAAGGGGAGTTGGAACACCCCCATGTAAGAGTTGGTCTTTAATGTTCATTGGATTGGTTAATGGGAAAATTTACAGGAAACCATGGATTTTCCCATCAAATATAGAGGTTTCCTGTAAATTTTCCCATGAACCAATCCATTGAAATGTGGTAAACCCAGCAAAACATCCCCCAAACCTACCAGAAGTGGGTGTCACACAGCATCCCCAGTCAGGTTTATGGCATTGGGTTGCCCTCATCAAAAGGAAAGACCATTCTGTGGATCTGTTGGTAACCCCCCAGTATTGATCCAAAGCCATGAGGTTTTGGTAGTGGCTAAAACCGACTTCTTGTCGGTTTTCAGAGAAGATCCCCACTTGATGTAGAGGTGAAAATCCAGTGGGTCTCCAATCATTATTCCATCATGAATGGGTTTTGTTTGAAGAAGTTGGGGAAAACCATGGAAAACCGCAAAAAATTGATGGTTCATCAAGGTGCAATCATCATTTTTCCCTTGAACATATGGCCATTTGCAGGTAACTTCCATTGACAGATGGTTGGCTTCTGGGGTTGCATCCCAGGACTCCCAAGTGGATAGTAACAAAAATTGTACTGCGGCTATATGTGGAATACCCCCAGTTATATATATATAGATATAGATATAATATATAATATATAGATATATTATGTGTATATATATATATATACATACAAGTGATCCGTGGCTTGATAAACCATGAAAAACAGACAGACTTGGATGTAGCGGCCCAGTCGTGCAAGTCGTTCAAGGCAAGTTTGGCGGAAGATTTAGAGGAAGAGTTCAAGAGACAAACAGTACCTTGGCAACATCGAGACGTTTCGCTGAGTGGCTGATTGACAAATGGGTGGTTATTCTTCCACAAGGAACATTTGCTCATGCCATGATGGAATCATATTGAGAATCCGATTTTGTATTTCGACTCCTGACATATCCTCACTGTTTTTTTTGAGTGTTGAATGCAGATAGACATTGGAAAGTGGTCCTGATTTATTCAGTTCCACGTAGTTTCAAAGCGATTGCCATCTAATGCCGCTTTTGAAAAGTCACCTTTTGGTCCCCCAAGAGTGCATAGGTGGCCAGCTACAAGAATGGACCCACATTCCGAAATTTGGCTGTGAACCACTCGTCCCCATGAAGACAGGCATTAGACATGAGGAAGAGGGTAACGACATTAGCTGTCATGCTCGCAACGCAATAGTGAACCACCTTAATGGGTGGATATGGGTGGTATAAACCATCAACATGTGGGTGGTTTATTATGTTTATTATTGCTTTACTAACATTAATCATTAGTTTCCATTTCTGTTGGTATTTTTTAGAACTTGGGGTATCCAAAACGTTATTTTGTATACACTCAGCTCCATCTTGTTGGTCAATGTTGGTCACATCCCATTATTAGCACGGCACATGTCTTGTATATTGCTGGTTATAAAAGATATACTGTATACCTGTGATGTCTCATTTGTTCCCGCTAGAAAGGTACTATGCTCTGGGTAGATCCAATATATTTTTAAATTCCATCCAATTGTCAAGAAGGGCCGCTTGGTGTATAAACCAATCCAACGGTAGATACATCATGATATATCTACCACAATTCCAACAGTTATTGGAGTATCTAAAAAATGATTTATCTAGTCATTTCAGGCCCCCATTCATCAGCTATTTAACCATCCATTGCACGGACCTAGATGGCTAATCGAGGATGATATTGTTCACCAGGCAACCATTCCCCTCTGCTCTTCGAAATTGTTAACCATATTGTTAACCACATGGAGGTTTCCTAAAATAGGGGTACCCCCAAAACATCCATTTTAATAGGATTTTCCATTATAAACCATCCATTTTTGGGTACCCCCATTTTAGGAAACCACCATATTGTTCTCCCAACCTATCCATCGAGTTTTTTCCCTGAACATGAGGTACCACCAATTCACCTCGATCATCATCACTTTCACCATGTTTTATGGCCGTAAATTGGGGAAAGGCCCCCAATTTCAGACACGGACACGCCGAAATATTAACATACTGTGATTCTTCGTTTTACCACATGTGTTTCAGCTTGGTGAATTACTATCATTCATCCAGATTAACAATCTTGTGGTGGGCCAATTTTTGCTACAGGTTAATAGCAGGTTACTATGACTACTATTGCTATTTCATCCAGGCTTTCACGGAGAATTACTCTAATTATTAACAGTATTGTAAATGAAATATTGGTGAACAATTACTGATTTCTAAACATCATTCCAGTTGCACTCTTGTGAACGATATTGTTACGAGGGAACCATACATAAATATCTGCAACAGTTTTTGATCATGTAGTTAAACAACCATAGTTATTAACTATAATTATTCACAATATTGTCAACCAAATTGTTGGCAATATAGGCTATATATGGCTATATTATATATCCCATGACATATGCCTTCTTTGTTGATGGTAACAAAATCCATTAGAAGTTCGTCCCAGCATGCCCATTAAATACCAATCCAGATTTTCCAGGTATCAAACACATGGCATGAAACTATGGGATGATATTCCATGTGAAATACCGCTGAGAAACAATAATAAACATGAATCAACCATCGCCAATGACTCACCATTTTAATAGGTGGTATGTTTATACCAGTCCCAAATGGTTGGTTGATGGCATTGTTTTACCCACCGACTCTCGCCGAACCCAGGTGGGCCTGGTCTCTGCCGATGAGTTCCGTGCCAAGTTGGAACGCCCAGTTAACCGACCCGCGATGGGGGTGACGAAGGCAAAATCCCATGAAAAAACTCACTGTTTGCAGTGTTCTAAACATACCAATAGTTACCAACTGGTGCAGGATTTCTTCTTCCATCCACAGTATCATGAATCAATTAAATGGTGATATCACAATACAACAATACGTGCAATATCATTAATTCATATTAAATCATCATTCATCTACATTCGGAGTATGGTTATACCATGTTCTACCAACAATCAAATGAAATCATTGATCCAAGTTATCGAAGTCGGTTTTTCATATCTAAGTGAAATTCACTTGTATCTAGTTGTTCTAGTTAAATAAGTGGGAGGAAAATCGCTGTGGCCAATTCAATTGAAGAATCTGGCTACCGGACTCCATTGGTGGATGTTTGTAGTCAGATGTACCAGCGATTTTGATGTGAAAACCAGTGTAAAAGCGGGTTTGTCTCAGCTCCATTTGTGCCTAGGAACTATTGTTAAAATGGTGGACTAATTACGTTCACCTAATTCCTATCTTAATTAGTGAAGCAGATATTCACAAGGACTCCATGGGTGGGTGTTTTTTGGTTTGCAACCGATGCTTGAAAAACGTCCTTGACTTCTGGGCTGATCCCGTTCACGAGCATAATCTCAGTTACCAACCAATGTATACTAGGTGAGATGATCCTCCATCCACATCCATCCACCACTTCCACCATTTTGGCTGGTTCGCATCCACCATTTTCAGCATTTTAAGGCTGGTTCATGTGCGCTAACATCTACCCATGTGTTGCGCTTTTTGCCGTTTAGTAACTTAGCATCAACCATTTCATCCCTTTTTCCCCGGTTACGATCAGCAATTTCCATCATTTTGGCGAGTTGATCTCTACCCTTAGATCCTGAAACTCTGCCCCGTTGTCAAAGTCCACCCTTCCTTCAGGCGTCAGGCCATTGATGACATGATCCAAGCAACGCAGCAAGCTGAAAAGGCGAGAACCATGTGGGGTGCCTGATGTCCCCTTTTTTTCCTGGGCACAAACTCCGATTTCCTTCAGGTGCACATGAAAAATGTGTACCTCAAAAGTTTTCCCATGTTGAAGAACATCCGGAAGAACCAATGCTTTACCCTCTGGTACACTAACATAACTATGGAAAATCACCATTTTTAATGGGCAAATCCACGAAATTTCTATGGCCATTTTCAATAGCAAACTGTTAGTTCACCAGAGGGTATACCCCATTCATCCCATTAAAATCCCTATAAATTCCCATTAACCAATGGGTTTCCTATGGTTTACCAGAGGGTATAGATTCATCACTTCTCCCAGCCACGGAACATCGCCAGGACAAGAAGTCTTTACGCGTGAAGCGCACCGTGAAGTCGGCGCAGTTGTCCTTCGAGGTGCGGGCAGCCGGTTTCACCGATTTCCAGTGGAGGGAGCGATTGGGGGAATCCCAAGGAACTGGAACACGTATGAAGTAAAGCTATTAGTATCTCTAGATATCCATATTAATTGGGGTGTCTATGTGTATGTACATATATATTATATATACATATACATATTAAGTAACTCTATTAGTATTTGTGGGAATATAGATACCACCGGAATATTTGGAGCGATTGGAGTATCTATATTCCCAAGGCCATGGGGAGCTAGTGAATAAAGGAGTTACGAACCGAGTTTCCAAACAATAGTAGAGAAATGAACATGTTTGATTACTGGAGGGTGGGTGCTGTTTCGTCTGCTTGAATCTTCCTTTTGGCTTTGTGTTGTCCTCCATGATGCCAGCTGCTCGATCCATTCAAACGCACAGTTCTTGAGATGAGAACATTTCTGAGAACCAGAGATAGATGGTATGACACTGAAACTGACACAATATTCAAAGGCCCTGTACGTTGTTGGTAAGGAACAGGTATACAATGGAAACCATGCGAACAGTTGGCACACATTTGAAAAGACCTCCCAGGCGGATGACATCGTTGGGAGCGATGATGATGCAGAAGACGAGGCTTTGTCCTGGGCAACAGGGGTCGTTCCACTTTGCGGATTCAACAAATAGATGCTGTTGTTGCAGCAAATTTCGGAATCTAACCGAATTACGGCGCACAGAGGTTTAAGCAAAGGCAAGGTTGTTTCTCAAATCGAACAAAATAGGCGATGAGAAACGACACCAATGTGAATAGATGGCCTTATATAACTGGGACCCACCCGACAATGGTGGTATCATCGGGATCTAGGAGATGCAACAGGTGTGCACAATGAAGAACCTTTTGGGTTGCGATTTCAAGAAAAAAAACGGTCCTAAGCACACAAAATAGCAGAGTTGCCCAAGCGGCTGGTGGTTCCGTTGGCTTTTTAATGTCCATCCTATTCCAAGTCCCTGTCACGACGAAGGACTCCGACGACGATGAGCTGAAGATGAAGAAGAAGAGGCCATAGGACCAGAACCAAAGCTGGGGAACGTTTGGGTATGGCGACCTAAAATGGCTAGTGATAAATCAACGACCATAAACCGTAGTTGAAATATATGGAATATGCAAAAACGAAGAGAATCAATGGGTACAGTACCAGCTTTTTATATTCAAATCCGTTCGAGTTTTTGGGACTCGGGACCTATGGAATTCCTTCTCCTGCCTGGTCAGAGCAGGTTCGGCAAAGACCCGACCGCAAAGACTGACTTCTTGTGCCCACGATCTGTGGCTCGTGGCCATTGGTGATATGGGGGAATGGCTAAAATCTTAATGCCTAAACGGACCATTTTTATCCCACTAAAAGTTGTCAACTATGTTTATCACACAATATTTTACCATACTTGTAGTTGCCACGGTCAAGTTAGTTGGATTGTATACTCAGGGAGGTCATCACTCCATTTTCATAGGGGTGAACATACCCATTCTAAGGAATTCCCCTACGTATCCCCAGCATTTAAATTATCATAGCAATTACTACATCCACCCTGTAGTTCGATGATTTTTCCCAGCCAGAAACTTCCATTTCTCGTCCATTTTCCCATGAACATCATCCATTTCTCGTTCGAGGATGTTCCAGATCCAGGTACGACGCAGATCGCGAAGCCGAGTTGCTCCGAAAGAAGAAGGAACTTATCGCCTGGAGCGTTCAGAAGGGAAAAAGCTGCAGATGTTCCCATGGTTTTTGGATCCATTTTGACCATGACATCTCGGAGATTCCCTTAGATGTCCTCGTTGATCCGAGGAAATACGGCACAGGAGCAACGGTTGATCATGGCTTATCGTCATTTTCAGCACCTTGAAGTGGGGTGGAATCCCGAGTTTTCCGGGACAAACTCACAACAGCTGTTGGTCCAAGGTCCAGTACAAGAAGGAGCAGGAAGAGGTTCCCAGGGATGCCGGCGAGCCAAGCCTTCAAAAACCACTGGACAGCTACATGAAAATGAAGGAATGGAGGTGGAAATTAACAAATTAGAGCAACTCAAATCCAGAACAAACATCTGAAAATAACATCACTTTTCCAGTCCTTACACATTGGCAAATGCTCACAACCAGACAGGAACCATAAAAGTGGTGGACCCCCTCTGAAAAATTGGATGATCACTTGTGTGTTTGTGGATTTACCAAACATTGGATCTCTTTCTGATCACCAGAAATTTGTTTTCGACCTTAAAATGGCCTAGTTGAGCCATCGAATTGCGGCAGTTGAAGAAGACCAAGTTGGAGGTGACCTACTCTTACTGGGATGGCTCCCTGGCCCGTCACTTTTTCAGGATCTGGGGTGATTTTCGCCCAAGAATTGGAGGCTTTCAGAGCTCCCGGGATGTTTTGGCCATATGACCTTGGGTGAATTTTCCTACTTGGATCCTTTCATGATGACCAAAAAGGATAAAGAAATGAAAGGGGTAGGATTGAAAGGGGTAGTCAATCTTAATCCATTGTCAATCTTACTACCCCTTATGGTCAATCCTTCTTGGGAATTTTTGAAATCGATTGATCCCCCTTCCATCCACGATGGATTCCCTTTCGGTTTCATCCCTAGAACTGGAGGGTTTCACCACAGCTGGGTGGCACCAAGGAACCACCCTGTAGGTGGGAGGCAGCCATCTCATGCTGGGGTAGACCCTTTTGGTGAATCTTTGGGTACCAGTTTCTGTCAACTGCGGTGAGATGGCAGGAAGAACCAGGAACTTTGTGTTGGGCCCCAGTTGTCAGTCATGTTGGTTCTAAACCAATCCAACTGCAATGTCTATCATACACCCAACAGCTATCATTTCTAAGCTATATGCCAATAGAAACTTCTCATTTTTATCCACCATCCCAAAAATTCAGTGGTTCCATTGTTATTTTTGTGGTTTCGATCGAGGTTAGTGGTCGGATCCCTACAAGGTGGTCTTTTTTCATAACTGGCTTTGTAACCACGAGAAACTATGGATATATCATGATATATCTACCATAAACATCCATAAACCCAAGTGATTGGAGTTAAAGACCAACTTAGCTCATGACCCTGGGGCACCACCGAACGTACTTTAAGGCGTTGCTTATGGCCACATGGTTCTGCAGTGAAGCTCCGGGACCTGAGGCTCGGGCCATCGCCGAAATTGCGTGGTGGAGAGAGGCTTCACCATCGGCCAGCGACTCATCGGGGAGATACCCAAGTTCTGGGGATGGGTTAAAAATGGTGAACACCTCACCATATTTGGGGATGAAGAAGAACATGAAAAACATATAGCCAATATAGCCATTAAGTATGAAGAACGTGATTTTGACCCATGGAATCCCAGGTATTTTGATGTGAACAGCCGGGGATTCCATGGGTCAACTGACCCATCGCCATCCCCAGGGATGAGTCTCCAGCCAGCTACGCAGAAGCAGTTTGGCTCAAGATCAAGGAACAAATTGGCCAGCAACCCTTTTACGAAGATACAACGTGATAGAACATGCCTGATTTTTTCATGGGATAGCATGGGATATTTGATGTTTTTCTTTTCTTGATAGATGCTCAATGTCAATGTAGCTTTGCCCAGTGGTCGCAGCGACAAATTTTCGCTTCCGCAGTCCTCCAAAGTAGAGGACTTGAGGATTCTGGCGCAGAAATCATTTCAGCTTGGCTTCTTGAGGCTTGTGGATGTAGACCATCGCGTGTTGGATCCTGCAGTATCTCTGCAAGCTGCAGGAATTGAAGATGGAGACCATGTGACAGCTATTGCCATAGAGGCAAAGCTAGCGGCAACAGAACAAGCTTTCACATTCTTCTGCTCTGGATGTGACCGGGTTGTCACATGGGGGTCTCCAAATCACGGTGGTGACAGCTCTGAAGTCCAAGATCAGCTGAAGGGTGTCCAACAGGTTCAAACAACTTGGTACGCATTTGCCGCGATCCTGGCTGATGGATCAGTTGTGACTTGGGGCGATGAATACGCTGGTGGTGACAGCTCTCCAGTCCAAGATCAGCTGAAAGGTGTCCAACAGATTCAAACAACTGGGCGTGCATTTGCTGCCATCCTGGTGGACGGGTCAGTTGTGACTTGGGGGAATCCAGATCTTGGTGGTGACAGCTCTGAAGTCCAAGATCATCTGAAAGGTGTCCAGAAGATTAAGGCAACTGATCGCGCATTTGCTGCGATCCTTGCGGATGGGTCTGTTGTGACTTGGGGCTCTCCAAGTTCTGGTGGTGACAGCTCTCGGGTCCAAGATCAGCTGAAAGGTGTCCAACAGATTCAAGCAGCATGGTACGCATTTGCTGCGATCCTTGTGGACGGGTCTGTTGTGACTTGGGGCAGTCCAGATCTGGGCGGTGACAGCTCTCGGGTCCAAGATCAGCTGAAAGGAGTCAAGCAGCTTCAAGCAACACAGCATGCATTTGCTGCGATCCTGGTGGACGGGTCAGCTGTGNTCTCGGGTCCAAGATCAGCTGAAAGGAGTCAAGCAGCTTCAAGCAACACAGCATGCATTTGCTGCGATCCTGGTGGACGGGTCAGCTGTGACTTGGGGCTCTCCAAATTGTGGTGGTGACAGCTCTCGGGTCCAAGATCAGCTGAAAGGTGTCCAACAGATTCAAGCAACTTCATACGCATTTGCTGCGATCCTGGCGGACGGGTCAGTTGTGACTTGGGGGCATCCAGTTTATGGTGGTGACAGCTCTCGGGTCCAAGATCAGCTGAAAGGAGTCAAGCAGCTTCAAGCAACACAGCATGCATTTGCTGCGATCCTGGTGGACGGGTCAGCTGTGNTCTCGGGTCCAAGATCAGCTGAAAGGAGTCAAGCAGCTTCAAGCAACACAGCATGCATTTGCTGCGATCCTGGTGGACGGGTCAGCTGTGACTTGGGGCGCTCCAAATTGTGGTGGTGACAGCTCTCGGGTCCAAGATCAGCTGAAAGGTGTCCAACAGATTCAAGCAGCATGGTACGCATTTGCTGCGATCCTTGTGGACGGTTCAGTTGTGACTTGGGGGAATCCAGATCTTGGTGGTGACAGCTCTGAAGTCCAAGATCAGCTGAAAGGTGTCCAGAAGATTAAGGCAACTGATCGCGCATTTGCTGCGATCCTTGCGGATGGGTCTGTTGTGACTTGGGGCTCTCCAAGTTCTGATGGTGACAGCTCTCGGGTCCAAGATCAGCTGAAAGGTGTCTAACAGGTTCAAACAACTTGGTGCGCATTTGCTGCGATCCTGGCAGAGGGGTCGGTGGTTACTTAGGGCTCCTGCCATGATGGTAGTGATAGCTTAGCAGTTGCAGCGCAGATTGATGAGTTTGCATATTAGTGCAGCCAGGTCGGAGCAAAGGCCAGGTTGGTGCAAAGCCGCCCCTGAATACATAATTCTACAGTGTTTTGTTTGCTCGACTCCACGGTGTTGAGGGGGTCGAAGTAGTGCTGGTTCTGAAGGCCAAGATCAAAAGGATTATGATGGATCATCACTGTGGGGATTTGTGGGGTATAGATTGGGAAGTATGAATGTAGAATATACGTACAACATGTTTGTATTTATGTATATATATATAATTATATATATATATATATTTAAATTTACACATATCATTATATTTTTGTATATATACATATTAGGATTCCAGTGCGCCAACGGAAACCGACACATGATCGTTAGCGGATCATTCGGTTTCCACTGCCGTGAAAAATTGAGATTTCTCCCCAGCCGGCTGATGAAACAATACAACATAATACAATCATGAATCAATCAACCATATCATATCTGAAACTTTGCTGGATGATAACATTGATGGAGTTGAAAAGGAAGAAACCATCATCAACCACTGAACATGATACTGTTTGTGCTATCGTCAAATAGTTAAAGATGGGATATATGTTCTCACCGCCAATATATCCATACATACATATATTTGCATTAAGGATCCCCACATTCATCATGCCATGACCACACCTCGTTAATCCACAACAAACATCCAACGTCACTTGACCATGGCGCCGAGGGCAATTCCTACAGAAGGCCAAAGCGGAGCTGGAAAAAACCGATTTCCCAGAGCTTCGTACCGTGGGATCTGACACACTCATGTGCTCCTCCCTGGCAGCTCCGGGGAGTGCAGAGGATGGGTAGGATGGGTTGAGTTACCCTATAGTGACCTGTAAAGCACTTACCCTCCAGGAATTGAAATTCGGTAAATCATCGAACCAAATGGGCGCTTCTGTAGCTATGTTACATTACCAGAGGCGAATTGACTTTAACCGAGATTGATCAAGTCAGTTGTGGTTCTGGATTCTCCTGGGGTCCATGGTTTCTGGGATCTCGGGAACCACTGGATCTAGAGAGACGCTACCCAACACCTTGACACTCAACTGTTGGTGGATCTTCAAGAACTGTTGAAAGGTGATTAAAAAAAAACCATAGAATTGGAATGAATGGAATATTGACATCTGTGCATTGGAAACAAACCGCAAGTTGCCTCTTGTCAGTATCCGGCCGGTACCATTCTTTTTGTGGGAGAGAGGTATGTGAAGGAAGATCTCATCATTCCGCACAATGTGAGCTTCTACGAGTTGATCAAGGCGTGGCAATTCACCTTCCGTGCCGACTTTTTGGGAAGTGGTGATTCAGTGATTTGACTCCCTCTCTCCCGGTTTTACCTCCAAGTTTATTGGTGCAATCAAAAACAATGCAAAGGAATGTGACTCTTTGTCGCCGAGAAATCTTCACTTCTGCCGAAAATGGAGTAAACAAATGACATACCCTCTTGTAAACTAACATAGCTATGGAAAAACACAATTTTAAATGGGAAAATCCACTATGAATGGCCATTTTCAATCGCTATGTTAATTTACCAGAGGGTACATTTCTCAATTCTGTTGCTTGGATCTTTCTAGTTTCACCATTGAAATCTGAACAATCCCGCAACCTTCTTCGAAATGGATCTTCACTCAGCTTGAGCGAGTCACCAGGAGAAGGCTCGAGGAAAGTCTGGGCCCCTCTTCCACTTCGACGTCCATGAGGTGTTTTGCTTTGCTCAACGAGCTGAAACGGGGATGGGGATCTGGAGTTGACTTTGACACCCGGAATTCTCCATGAGTTTTGGGCATCCTTTCTACATGACATGGCCATAAATTGGGTGTCCCTACTTTTGAGCCAACACACATTTGATTCTTGGCAGTCCTCAACTTGTGACATATTTCTGGGCCCTTCTGTCGGATTTCTCGAAGATTTTATCCCCAAGAGTTCAGCCACTTGCAGATGGGTTTATCGGAACATGGGGGATTTACATGGATTTCCTTCATAAAGGTAGTAGCCACTTTGTGCCACTTCAATGGAACTTTTTGGCTTTCTAGCCATCAACTTCATATTTTCTTGTGGTGGGGGGTTGCTATGATTTTCATGTCCAAGCCCCAGTCATGGTTTGCAGCAGGACATTCGTATGTCCAACGATTCCCGCATCGAGAAGGCCAGGGAATGACAGATGGGGGAGGAAATAAGGATGCCGGAAGCAAAACAAGCAATGTGGGAAATCCAATGCCATAAACCTACCATGACTGGGGAAGGTAAACATCCCATAAAAATGGTCATGACTTGGGGATGGCTTATTGTATATGGGTTTACCGCATTGCAAGACTACAAGATGATGCTGTTTGTAATTGATATAACAAGGGTTTAAGGTAGATAAATCTATTCTTCGTAATTAGTAGTATATAAACCAACAGATAACTACGCAACCAGGTCTTCTCTCCGAGTCTATGAAGCTTGATCCCATCCCCATCATTGGTTTTGATTTCGTGGAGGATACACATTTCTATATGCAAGTTATACTAACTACTTGGGGCTGCAGTTGAGGTTGTTGATGGATATATAACTATTTTGTTACATACTTACACGTATATCTAAGTAACCCCAACTGCACCCCCAAGTAACTTGTCAATAGGCCACGAGCCAAAAACAGCTGGCGATTTCCCCTAAGATAATGTAAGTGGGCGATCATGGTATGAACCGATTCCTTTACAGCATATCCAAATATAAGAGCCTGGCATGCACATTCATTCTAGAATCCTAGAAGTGAAGATTTTCTACCTTCCAAATGGTTGGAACTGTGGAAACCACCACGAATTTCTGGTTGGAACTCATTTTTTTCAGGTGAGTGAATTATTACAATTTATCCATATATCTATATATCTCATACACATGCACCAATCTAACATTGTCTAAGTATATACATCTATCTACCATAGACGATAGAAAACCAGAGAATTTACAAAACCAAAGGTATCTATCGCTTCTTGGAGCCCCAAAAATGCCATGGCGTCCCCTCCATCCCAGGATGAGAGCCATGCAGGGAAGATTGTGGACCGAAAGTGGTACGAGCGAAATAAGTTCCTGGGACCGTAGGGCATGGCGGTAGGGTGCTGTGGCTGAAGACCTTGGTTTCAGAGTGGGGCCCGATTTTTCTATTGAAAAATAGGGTATATCCCCCAGCCATGCCTGTTTTTCACGGGGAAAATGGTCCCATCAAAACCTGGATTTCATAGTGTAGCCAACCATTCTGTGGGGGACAGTTCATGGACAAATTGGGATTTAATGGGATTTTTAGTTGGATGAACTTCCGCAATATGGCTTTGTCTGATAAATGTGTAATACTATGATATAGACGTGGTGGTATAAACCAAATCATAGTGGGGATACATGGATATATGATGGGATATGATATAATGGGACATGATACGGTGTCTGTTTGAAAATAGGGTATATCCACCAGCCATGGGCCTTTCTCATGGGAAACAATATTTTCTAAAACCATCAAAAATTGAATCTTCCCATGATTTTCAGACAAACCATAGCCGAGCCACTTAACTACCCGATTAGGAAAAACATGCCTCAAATGCAATGAACACATTTAAATGCTGGCAAACCTTGGCTTTCATGATTGGTGCAAGGGTAGTCAATCATCATGGGGATTTGCAGTAACAACCATCATTCATCACTATGATTCGGACAGCTTGGGAACATGATTCGCCCTGGTTGATGATGAGATTATTCACTACCAAACTTGGGATTTGATCAGGAGATCAACTCTGGGACGCTTGCAGTCAGAGCTTCGTCCGAAAATGGTTTATACAGTAGACCCCTGGCAATTTTCAACATCTTGACCGTTACCCTCTGGTTATTTAACATAGCCACGGAAAATGGCTAATTTTGGATGATTTTCCCATTAAAACCTTCATTTATCGGGGATTTTCCATGGCTATGTTAGTCATAACCAGATGGTAACAGCATCAACTTCTCCGCCAGCACCCCGGCTCCGACGAGGCACGTGTTCCCTGCCAGCCGGTGGGAGATGTACTCCAAGGACTGGCTTTGGATGATCCCAGGTAAAATCCGCTGGGGAATAAGAGGGGATTCTCCCATAGGTTACTCCATACCATGGAGTATACCATGTTTATGGATTTTATGAAGCCGTTGAGATTCCTCGAATGGACACCCAAGTTTGGTTCAAGAGCAATCGACGTGATTGGCAGCTTTTTTTAGAATTTTTGGGCGATTTGAGAGATGCTTAATGTCAATGTAGCTTTGCCCAGTGGTCGCAGCACCACATTTTCGCTTCCGCAGTCCTCCAAAGTAGAGGACTTGAGGGTTCTGGCGCAGAAATCATTTCAGCTTGGCTTTTTGAGGCTTGTGGATGCAGACCATCACGTGTTGCATCCTGCAGTATCTCTGCAAGCTGCAGGAATTGAAGATGGAGACGACGTGACAGCTATTGCCATAGAGGCAAAGCTAGCGGCAACAGAACAAGCTTTCGCATTCTTCTGCTCTGGAGGTGACCGGGTTGTCACCTGGGGCGATCCACCGTCTGGTGGTGACAGCTCTCAGGCCCTGAAACGTGTCCAACAGGTTCAAGCAACCAATGGCGCATTTGCTGCGATCCTGGCAGATGGGTCTGTTGTGACTTGGGGCAGTCCAGATCTGGGCGGTGACAGCTCTCGGGTCCAAGATCAGCTGAAAGGAGTCAAGCAGCTTCAAGCAACACAGCAGGCATTTGCTGCGATCCTGGTGGACGGGTCAGCTGTGACTTGGGGCTCTCCAATTTCTGGTGGTGACAGCTCTCGGGTCCAAGATCAGCTGAAAGGTGTCCAACAGATTCAAGCAACTTGGTACGCATTTGCTGCGATCCTGGCGGACGGATCAGTTGTGACTTGGGGGAATCCAATTTCTGGTGGTGACAGCTCTCCAGTCCAAGATCAGCTGAAAGGTGTCCAACAAGTTCAAGCAACTTCCCGTGCATTTGCCGCGATCCTGGCCGACGGGTCCGTTGTAACCTGGGGTGATCCAGATCTTGGTGGTGACAGCTCTGAAGTCCAGGATCAGCTGAAAGGTGTCCAACAGATTCAAGCAACTTCATACGCATTTGCTGCGATCCTGGCGGACGGGTCAGTTGTGACTTGGGGCTCTTCAAGTTCTGGTGGTGACAGCTCTCGGGTCCAAGATCAGCTGAAAGGTGTCCAACAGATTCAAGCAACTTCATACGCATTTGCTGCGATCCTGGCGGACGGATCAGTTGTGACTTGGGGGGATCCAGATTATGGTGGTGACAGCTCCGAAGTCCAGGATCAGCTGAAAGGTGTCCAACTGTTTCAAGCAACTTTCTGTGCTTTTGCCGCGATCCTGGCGGACGGGTCAGTTGTGACTTGGGGGAATCCAAATTTTGGTGGTGACAGCTCTGAAGTCCAAGATCAGCTGAAAGGTGTCCAAGAGGTTCAAACAACTCGGCGTGCATTTGCTGCGATCCTGGCGGACGGGTCAGTTGTGACTTGGGGCTCTCCAAGTTCTGGTGGTGACAGCTCAAGAGTTTCTTACCAGTTTGCCTATGTCTAGCAGCAAGATCTAGCAAAATCTTCCTGTCCGTGCAGCATCTTATTCAATACACCCAATTAGCGTTGTTGCTGTCGATTTGCGTTTGGATTTACGTTCGAAAAGGGAGCACAGAGACAGGTTGGACAGCCGCTTTTGGAGCACACTATGAAACACATTGAATGAAATGGCTCATCAACATTTAACAACAAAGATGATACATGATTATACAACTTAGATTATACAGCTAATACACCAAAGGGCTCACATTTTTTTGATATTTGGGTTTGGCCACATCCGTTCAATGGTGACGTCTGATCACCAGGATGGAACCCCAACTGGAGTGGAAAATGCCAATGGGCTATCATGACAGCTTCTTCTCTTCTCAGAAGTTGCTATAGGATGCTATAGGATGCTATAGGATGCTATAGGTATAATAGGTATATATAGGTCAACATTTGAAACTCAGAATACCCAAGATGTTCGTCATTTTTGCTCGCTGAACCATCGAAGTGGACTGGGCATTTAGGCAACCCCAATCCCCGATGGGTGTGTCGATGGGTGTGTCCAGGAATAAGGTGCCTCTTAATTTGATGGTAACCATCATCTCCTGGATTAAAATGGCCCTTTGGAGGGTACCATTAAAATAGTTATATCATGTTATATCCATTTAATTAGCATAGGGAGTATATATCATGCATCCTATGAAGATGGTGCCCCTCATCTTCCAAGTTTCATTACATTGCTAGTTCTCCAAGTTTCTGGCATCCATGGCACAAGTAGCAATTAGCAACGCAGAACTTTGGACCACTCACAGACATGAGGATGTCCGGGGGTAACTATGTCTTCCATTTGTATGATTTTTTCAACATCATTTGTTGAAGACCCCCCTCGTCTCGAACAGCAACAAATCTCATTTGGGAATCATGGGATCATGGCTTGACACAGTTGGACTGTTCTAAGGCGAAGCATCACTGGTTCGCTCGAAAAGGGGGGTGCAACGGGGTAAGGACCCACATAGTATACCCCAGTTATGAAATGGCTATGAATGGGTTTTCAATTACTTACTATGCCATCATTCAGTGTCTACGAACTCACTTCCCCACGTCCTTTAGCTCACTAGGCAAGGCTTCAAAGTCCGTTGTAAACTGGCGTTGAAACCATCAACCAGGATAGATTGCTTGGTGGTTTCGTTCAGGCGGCCTGACATCATGTGATTGAAAGAACTCACCACTTGTCATCCCGCATATCATAGTGATTCGGCCAACCAGTAAGTCCATATAATGGGAGTAAATGGAAATGTATGATCTATGGGAATCTAGGGGAATCTATGGGAATCTATGGGAATAGAACCTGCCATAACCTGCCAATAACGGATATGGGTTCCTTGCTTAAGTGGCTAAGGTTTGGAGCGGGATTTGACCCCAATCCATCCACATGATAAAGATTCCGGCGTTGTTTCTTGTATCCATGTAACATATGTAACATGACAATCCCCAATTCATCTTGGATAGTGCAACCCCCCTACAATTCTTAACCAACAGGGCTTTTTTTGACTGGTTTTGAACACTGCTTGATGCTATGATCCCCATCAGGACAAGACCTTCGAGCAGTACACCGTGCATGGAAACACCGACCATTCCACTCAGCTGAATGTGAACGGCGGTGTCTTCAAGTGAGAGACGAAGGCTTTTGCTCAGAACGCGCGTCGAAAGCTGAAATATCGCCCGAAGTTGTTCAATATATTCACAGGGTTGCTGTAAACTGTAACACTGTAAACCTATAGTGGGTGAATGGTAGCCACAAGGCGGTTAGATAAGTCATTTTGCCTCGTTATTTGCCAATTTTCTCCCCGTGCAGTGGCCAGTCGCGGTGCCAGTCGCGTATCCTAATCGAGGGTGCATCCCGGAATCAGATCCGTGTTTAATGATCGTGTCATAGATTCATATAATGTGCCGCAGTTATGCATACATACATAGTATATATGTTTTTTATATTCACACACACACATATATATATATATATATAATGTATAATATACATGGAGATACATGGGCTTTATATGTTCTTACATGGTTTTACATAGCCTTCAAACCATTGACTGTACTATCTGGCATGCACATCCAAGCATAGTCCCGTTTGTCATGCGTCTTCACGCATGGATCCAGCGATTTGACATTTCTTCATGTTTTTTGGAAGTTGCTCTACTCCGAAATGGTGTGCATTTGCATTTGTCAATGCTAAAGTTGCATTGTTGACCCAGGTTTGCACATGAGGAACCGACAAAATTAGTCACACATAGCATGGAAGTACAAACCTTCACAACCGATAGGGGACCACCCACTTTGGCCATGTCCATTGCGGGCAGTAAGTAATTTTGTCCGCCACTCACATGTTTCATCCGATTCTTGGCTCCATTGCGGCTTTCAGGATCAAGCTACCACTTTGAGCCACCAATTCTGCATGGAAACGATGTCATTGCTTGGATTTTATATGTAGGTCTGCATGGAGAACGGACAATGATGTGGGTCCGTCTGAAAATGATGTATTTCCATGTATTTCCTGAAATGTGGCGATTTTGATAGGGAAAAATGATGATTCATGTTGATTCACCAGGGGATGGAATGGGGTAGCCTACATTTAGACAAAGCCATGTGCGTCTTGGGCGGTGGTTCACTTCGTTCACTGATGCGCCAGCTTTGGCTCAAAAAATGGGGTACGAGTAGACCCCACAGATGGCTGGTCATAGCTTTATCTTTGTACCCTCTGGTAAACTAACATAACTAGAGAAAATCACAATTTTTGATGGGAAAATCCACTATAAATGGCCATTTTCAATAGCTATGTTAGTTTACCAGAGGGTTCAGGCATCCATTTTTGGGAAATAACTCACCCGTGCTAATGAAGTTTAGGGGCTGTATGAGAAAAAAGGGTATCGAATTTCGAGCCATTGCCAGCTACCGCAGCCACATTCTGCAGCACGGCAGCACGAACTTTGGCATGTTGCCCATGGGTGGCTATGGATGCTGCTTCTGCGCAGGCTCGTTGGGCATTTGTTTCCCATTCTCAATGGATTGGTTACAGGGACAAATCTATACAGCAAACCATTATGGATTTATCATCTTTTTCTCATGAAGGAAGCAGGGTTTCCTGAAAATTGTCCGTTAAACCAATCCATTGCCGTTCGAAAAAAACCGTTGGTTTTCTCCATGGCTTTTCCCCTTGGCTTGGATGATCCATGTCGCACCTGAACGGCAGGCCGTGCCCCTGCTGGACTGCTTCAGCGGTTCGCTGGAAGCGTCGCTCTTTCCGGAGCATCTCTGCTGTGACGCGGAGCAGTGGCCCCCCAGCGGCTGGTGGAAATGCAGCTGGGCTAAGGGGTTGGGGTTGGGATGGGATGAGACATTAAAGATACCATGGTTGGTCGATGTTGGTTGGTTTGTCATATGGTTATGGATCAAAACCCTCGTAGCCTAGGTAACCCAAAACAGCTGGTCAATGGTTGGGATGGGGCTTTCGGGTTGATGTGCTGCAAGCGGAGATGGGGGGTCTGGGATGATTTGCTGTAAGTGAAGTGGGCAAGTGGCGGCTAAGACCCCGTTGGTTGAGTGGTTGTTCAAAGGGGGAATAATGGGTTGCAATGGGTTGTGCTATCCAATATATTGGGGATTGATTATCATGGATTATCATCCATGACCTGGGAAATCCTGGGAGTTCCTATTGATCAACCAGTCTCATGGAACAAAAGTATTCGGCTTTCTAACACTGCTCAAGTAACCTGGATATTGAACTCAACCATGTCAATGGATTTCAATGGTACGTATATCTTGGAACGAGGGGTGGCCTCTTTATATAGTGGTTTCTGTCAGACCCCAAAATCATTAAAATCCATCTTGGAACCTATATTGCAAATCTTGGAAACTATANAACGAGGGGTGGCCTCTTTATATAGTGGTTTCTGTCAGACCCCAAAATCATTAAAATCCATCTTGGAACCTATATTGCAAATCTTGGAAACTATATTGCGCATTTTGGAATCTATATTAGGCATTTGCCTTCCAACAGTGTCTGTGATGTCAAAAGACAAGCGGAGATTTAACACCTGCTGCCGCTAGCCACCTCCCCCNCTATATTAGGCATTTGCCTTCCAACAGTGTCTGTGATGTCAAAAGACAAGCGGAGATTTAACACCTGCTGCCGCTAGCCACCTCCCCCCACAGACTCCATATGACAAGAGAACATGTTGAAAGGAGAGTCAGGCAGAGCCAGAGCCAGCGCCACAATGCCATGCCTGGTTCCATTCTCAGGCCCTCACGCCACTGACACCCAGCGCTTGGGAAATCTAAGACAACAGTTTCTCCTTTCAGTTTTTGGCCTGCCANGCCATGCCTGGTTCCATTCTCAGGCCCTCACGCCACTGACACCCAGCGCTTGGGAAATCTAAGACAACAGTTTCTCCTTTCAGTTTTTGGCCTGCCAAGTGCTGAAGACAAAGTCGTGGCCATATGGCAGCATTGTCCGGAGGCCGATATGAAGAAATGCAGGCAATATGACAAAGCCGTGAAGCAATAAGACTTAGGTGTACCCTGTGAGCTANGGCCAAAACACCATGAAACAACGCAATTTTTCAGCATCATATGATCATCATACGTATATAGTTTGAGCATCCCGTGTGCCAGGAACGGTCAGGAACGGTTCCGAACGGTTCCTGGCTCACGGGGTTTGTGCGCATTGAAGTTTTTTCTGAAAGGAGAGCCTTGCTGTCAAAAATATTTCAGGAACAAGCACGACTTGTAGGAAACAGGCCGGGCAGGAAAGCCTTCCCACCAACAAGAACCCATGCCCCGTGACCGCCGGAACGCAAGGGCAAAGGCGGCAAGCATCTGACATCCTGTGGCATGACCGCGTGCCCCACGAGCGAACCTCCTCGTCAGCGGGCCTTTTGCGCACTGTTGCGATCCATTTCGCAATAACTTGAACACCACACGTGGCGCGCACGGCCCACAGGATGGCTATGCAATGCTGCAGCATGATTAGGCCATCATTTTTGGGTTTGCTATGCTTATGGGACGTCTATGGGGCAAGGTAGCTCAGCTAGCGGCGGCATANTGCAATGCTGCAGCATGATTAGGCCATCATTTTTGGGTTTGCTATGCTTATGGGACGTCTATGGGGCAAGGTAGCTCAGCTAGCGGCGGCATATGTCGAATCCCCGCTTATTTTATTACATCACAGATGCCGTTACACGGTAAATTTCCCTATATAATTTCCAAGATTTTCCATACAGGTTCCAAGATACTAAGATATAGGCTCCAAGACGTTTGATATAGGTTCTAAGATGGGTTTTGGCCCACAGACAAAGAGGCCGCCCCTCATTCCAACGTATATCCAACTGGAGTGAAGGGAATCATTGTTGATAACATGACGGTTTCAAAAGCCAACACGGAGGCATCACCCTGAAATTTGGGTGATTTTGATAGTGCCATATCTGCACCAAAATGGTGACTCAATACTTGAAACCGTCCCTTAAAACTCTGCAAGGATTGTTTCATCCGAATTCTCCGTCGAAGTTCTGTGTCAGTTGGGATCCACTATGGTGACTAGTGCCCACTTGGGCTGGAACTGGATCAAAACACAGTTCGACCAAATGTCAAGTGATCTATCCAGCGTTCTCCAAAGATGGTTTCATGATTCTGCCAAGCAATTCTTTGTCATTCTTCATCTGATAACCTGGAGGATTTGGTGTGTCCTTTTTCAAGGTGGGATTTCCTCAAAGACATGGTGCTTTTTTTCGGCCACAGACGTTTGAACCCCATGGGAGATAGGGGTTTCCCCTGACACCGGACAGGTTGGGGCGGCGATTTCACCTACGAAAACTGCTGCAGCGGGTTGCCGAGCTGCAGTGAAGAGCTGGTGTCGGAGGCACCCGGGTGGGAGCTGGTGATTTGGAGGTTTCCTAATTCATGGGGGTACCCCCAAATCATCCAAGTCATCGAAGTTATTATAGGCTAATGTGGGTAAAACAATGCCATTATTTCCATTAATTTGGGAATGGTTGAAATTCCAGCGATTTATGGTGAGTCATTGGGGCTGCTTTATGGCATTGTTGTACCAACAACATTACCCCCAAATCATCCATATTATTAGACTATGTTGGTGTTAAAAGCTATGGTGACTTGGGGATGATTTTAAGAACGCCCCCGATTTGTTCAATGGTTGGCAAGCCCTGAGGAAAAGACATGTGGGATTCATGGAATATGCATGAAATATATGAGGGATACAAGTAGATATAACTGGAGAATAACTAGACGTCAAGAACAAACTTTACAAATCGCAATGGGATATATCTGGATATAATGAGATATTATTGGAATATTCATTGGATAATTTGAATCAACGATCAATCATAATAATGTTGGATAAACATACAACAAGGTCTGAAAATTCACCATAGTGAAATCCAAGGTGAACTGATCTATATTTGGTGGATTTTCCATATCTATGTCAGTTCAGGAGGGTAAGTGACTGATGTCACAAACCAAGAATTTGGGGGATGATCAACACACATGGGAATATAACATAGTAGGACCATTTCTGTCCCAGAATAGAATGACCAACAGTGCCAGTTGACAAATGATTGTTCTTAGGCGATTTCACCCCCATCCCTTGTAATTGGGTTTCCATCAAGTGCTATAACTTCCAGTAGTGAGCCGTGCCGCGATCTTCAAACCACAGATCGCAGTTCCGAGAATTGTCCGCCCCGAAGTCCAGCATGTTTGAGACTTGTTTGCTTGTTTGGTCCCAACCCCTGAAACCTACCCTAATTTTCAATGTCTGTTTTTCGTACAATTTTCAACCAACCCCAGCTGCCAAGTTTCAGCCATGTTTCTTCCGAGATCGTCACCAATCCCCTCACCATCCGCGCCAGGTGTGGAAATTCGTGGATCCCACTGCGGAGCGTACATATCGCGAGTTCTGGCTCAGTAACGCCTTCTACAAGACACTGGGCGGAGGGAATGGGGTGCGATGGGAGGGGTCCTGCAGCTTCACCTTAGGGGTAGGGTTTACACATGTTTTCTGGGTCTGAGCTCCCTTTTGCCATTCGCCAGGGGTTGATTTTCGGGAGAAATCACCCTCTTGGAGTCGATGTTGGGGAATCTTGTGCCATGAATGTGTATGTATGTACACTAAGCAATAAGCAATACTAAGCAGCTAGAATAAGAAGAGGTATCCCAGATTTGGCCATGACTTGGGGAACAGCTAGAATGGTCTGAGCTCCGATGTGTTGGTCGGAGATCCCAAACCATCTCTGAAAGGTTTCCTGAAGTATACCCTGTGGTCAACTAACACAGCTAGTGAACATGGCCATTTAGTGAATTTTGATTTACCAAACTTATTAAATGGTGCTTTTCCATAGGTAGCTTAGTTTACCATCAGTTACAACAGCTGTTTTTGTCCTCATTTTTTCCTTTGAGGGCAGCTGATTTGAGGATCTCCCGAGTCCGGAGAGAGCCCATGTGCAAGATTCCCTTTGTAGCGACTTGGGCTGCCATGAATAAATTCACCATGATCGCGGAAAAATCGTGGGGATGGTGCATAATTGGCTTGACCACATGTTATTCCTATGAAACTTCAACATGTTCATGGGTTACAAAGCCTCGATGCCAATTTCAGATCATTTCAGTGGGGTTGAAGCTAAAACACGGTGTGTCTTGTCCCTCATCATGCGCTGGTAGAAGGGCAAGTGTGGGTCGGGTCCACAGAACTTAGTCAGGCAGAAAGTGTCAGAGCAGCAAGTTGACATCAGAGATGGAGTGGGAAGCATATCACGACATGTATACTCTTGGGCCACAGATTTCAGAAACAGCCGGAAATTCTACTGTGTTTGCATCATTTTGGCTTGACGATTCTGAGATACTGCATGAAATCTTGAAATGAATTCAGAACACATATGGATTGATTCCCCCCTTTCTCCGAGCTTGTGCGAGGCCAGCCGAGTTTTAGCCTTTACAAACCTGGTGCCTGCTGCGGCATTGGATGGGCTAGGAATGGGTTTGGATACCCATGGGAGTTGGGGGATGAACATCGTAGGGTACCAGGGTTTTGATCCATACCCAAATCGTATCATGTGGTATATAGATGTATACAGCAAAAAGGGTTTTGCTGTACATAACTCAGGTACATCCAGCACAGCAATGGGACACTCCTCAATCATCTTAAACTTTTCAGCTTTTTCAAGTATGGATGGTGTCAGATGGTTTTCCCACTTCCACATGTTGGGGGATGCAACAAGCAAACATCTTCAACACCCCCAGGTCCCAAACATGTGGATCCTCCCTAGCAACGAATTTTACCCTGATGAATTTCAGCCCCCCCAAAAACGGGGTAGCAACCCAGATCTAAATGGCTTCTTATCAACCAGTTACTAGCTACTAGCCAGTCAAAAAAAACGATTATATATCCTCGAATTTGAAGATGATAATCTCATTGCAGAAGTTATCATACTTATCAGAAGCTTTTTTTCGGTCACTACAACTATAACTGACTATAACTGTATATAATTGTAAATAAATAAATCATATATATATATATATATACACAGTATATATATATACATGAAATTATAAGAATCAACCAGTAGCACCCACCCGGCCTATCTTCGAGTCTTGTGGCCTTCCTCAGAGTTGAGGACTGGATCGAGCAATGGGAAGTGTTGAATTTCCCTCGGCAATGTGTGCATAACCATACGAATTTTCAACTGAGAAGCTTGGACGCTTACATATTGGTGTGACACCGGCAATGGTACAGACACATCTCACCCAGGCTCTATTTGGGCAAGTGGGCGGTTCAATACAGACCGGCCAAGGATAAACTGCATGGTGGATTCAACCCCAAATGAAGGATGTTGGGAACATACATGGGGTAAAACCATCAATTTTATGGCAATATGATGGGATACAACGTGGGATACAACAGGATATGATGGGAGATAATGGAATGGTATATATACATATACACACACATATAGCCAACAACATGGGTTTGTCACGGTCTGTAGAGTAATGGGATACCAAGCCCAAGATTCTTCAATTTTGATATTTGATACTCGTACTAGGGAAGATGATGATAAAACATTGGTTTTGGGGGTGCCCACTGTTCGAACAGTTCGATCTCCAAGGTGAGTCATTCAACCCAGCTTGACTCAACCTGGAGGCACCAAATCTCCACCCTTTAGATACTACGAGCTCAACCCAACCGGGCAATTCCAGATAGGTCACCACATGGTCATACCTCCGCAGCCTCGGATGGCCAAGGGTCTATCGTTGATGCCTTTTGGACCATATTCGAAGAACTCCCGCTCGCTGCTGGGTGGAACTGGCGGATCAGCATGAGTTGACATTGTGTACAAACTGGATGATTCACGATGCGAATCATGGTTCATTGATGGTTCATTTTGAAATCATGATATGGAGGCTTCCATACATGGGGATACCCCGAAATAGATGGTTTATATTGGAAAATCCAAAAATAACATGGATGATTAGGGGCACCCCTATTTTGGAACCCCCCCATATGGGCGTGAACCCAGCGATATCTTTTATGTTTGCGGACAATGCCACAGAGGTCAGGTTCTGAGGCTTCAAGCGTCATGACATTGGTGTTGAAGTATCATAAAATTGAAACTTTCCTGGAATTGCTTAACTATGGTTCATGGTAGATATCTCTACAGAGAATGGGGTTTAAGTAACGAAAACATCCAAATAGACCTGGTTTTCCCCACCTTCCAGGACCCTGTTCAAGTCAGGAAGACTTCCTGAAATCTGGGAAGTGGGCGGAGATGATTTTGAAGCGACTCTATGGACATAGTGCCTTGGATGGAAAACTTTCTGGGATCCCCATGGAAATTTCTGGCGTCCATTCCCAGTTTGTTTCATGGGAAGGTATGGAGGAAAGGAGTCTGTAAAAGCTATGTTCTAGCTACATTTGCAAAGATCAGAGGGTACCTTGTGAAGATTGAGAGCCTGGAAGCGGTCTGGAGTACTTGATCTTCCTTTCCGCATCTCTTTGGGGCGCCCTTTGTTGTGGTTGGACCAACAGATGGCACAAAACGCAGCAGATCTTGACACTACATAGATAGACTCACTCATCTTCTGGATTTCTCTGATTTCAGTGGACATATATAGCCTTCAGCTCGTGTGAAACATCCTTCTGTTATCAAGGTTGGGCGCTGATCCAATCTCCAAGTGTCACCATGTCGAGGTAAGAAGACGGCCTACTACCTGCTGTCCGATGGCATGTCATTGCTCCCGGGCCGTTTGCCCGTGAGCGATGCCTTCATGACCCCAGAGGATGAGGCTGGCTGGGATGGCTGGAGGTTGACGGTTGGGGGATGGGCAGCATCCATCCATTTTCGGGATTCCAATCTACAGCCATGGATGTTTGGATTGACCACATGGGGATGGATCAAAGCTACCATCTTTGGGAGAACCTCCAGCAGTACGTCACATGTTTGCAACTCTGAGAATACCAGTTTGTAAGATGGTCATCGCCCGGTAAATCTTGATCAATGGGAGGTGAATGGATAAATTAGACACGCGTTTGCAATTTTCAAGGATGAATATGAGAATACACATATATATATATATATCCTTCATCCCAAAGAAAGATATTTTTTGCTTTTGTAAGTGGTGTATATCTCTTTCTATATTTATATCTATATTTATATATAGTGATTCCAGCGCAGTTCCATCAGCTGCCAGGACTTCCAGCGCCTACTGCGGCGACGTTTGAATCTGAAGCTGCCCTTGCCCTTGGCCGAGGTACAGCAATACCTGCAGCGATCACAGAGCGCAGTTCCTTGGGTTTTTACAAAAAATTGCGGGATTTCATAGGAAGAAATGGGTCTGTCTGTTGTCTGTCTATCTGTCTACCTATCTATCTATCTATCTTTCTATCTATCTATCTATCTGTCTACCTATCTATCTATCTATCTATCTACCTACCTACCTACCTATCTATCTATCTACTAATGAATCTGGTTCATGTTAAATTCAATCTACATATCTGGACGAATATGCCATCTTTATGGATGCCACATGATATGTAGAAACCGTGCATTGTTAACTCCATTGGCCCCACATAATACAGTCTTCCAATACATTCAAACAATATTAGGTTGGTGAATTTTCATTGATACGTTATTTGAGGTCAGTGACTTGATGATTCAGCCAGATTATTATCTGTACCCATAGCGGCCCATAACTGCAACTTGTACCTGGTGTTGGGGGGTTTTGTTGATGGGGTTTGGCATCCTTTTTTGAGCTGCTGCGGGGGGGTTTTGTTGATGGGGTTTGGCCTCCTTTTTTGAGTTGCTGCAGCAGGTGTATCTCATACATCTGGTGTTGGGCGGTTTTGTTGATGGGGTTTGGCTTTCTTTTTTGAGCTGCTGGTGCTGGGGGGGTTTGGCATCCTTTTTTGAGCTGCTCCGGCAGGTGTAGCTCATACACCTGGTGTTTGGAGGCTTTGTTGATGGGGTTTGGCCTCCTTTTTTGAGCTGCTGCGGCAGGTGTATCTCATACACCTGGTGTTGGGGGGTTTTGTTGATGGGGGTGGCGTCCGTTTTTGAGATGCTGTGGCAGGTGTATCTCATATACCTGGTGTTGGAGGGTTTTGTTTATTGGGTTTGGCATCCTTTTTGGGGGTTTTGTTGATGGGGTTTGGCCTCCTTTTTTGAGTTGCTGCAGCAGGTGTATCTCATACATCTGGTGTTGGGCGGTTTTGTTGATGGGGTTTGGCCTCCTTTTTTGAGCTGCTGCGGCAGGTGTGTCTGATACACCTGGTGTTTAGGGGTTTCGTTGATGGGGTTTGGCCTCCTTTTCCCTCAAACAGCGTGTCCACACTGAGGGTTCTCACGGTAGGGGTTACGGCGCGGGTTAGATTAGATTAGGGTTCGCTTTCTGGTCTCCGGCTTTTTCTCTGTAAATTTCCGAATAAAATCGCTCTTGGGACATGTCCATGTGCATTCCGATTGCGCAGGCTCGCACAAAATTTGGGGCGCGGCATTTTTCCTGGGAATTGTGGCTTACAATAGGCTCTTGTGAAACGGGCTCCCTTGGCACCCGGCCCAACCCCTTTCAGCCAATGGCCAGACATCAGCCCTGGTGATTGTTCCTGACCCACCTGTGATTTGCAGGGAAGGAGGTGGACCCCTGGGACTTGCAGCTGCAAGGTCTTACATGAAAGGTTTGGAATGTTTTCTGGTGGATCCGCAGACAAAGATAAAATTGGCAGGCATTCTGCACAAAGACCCACAGGAGACAAACACATGATTTCTGATTGTCATCATCTCTGTAAATTGTAGGGCTACAATTGCATGCAGCCACGGCTTGACCTTCAGCGAAGTCGACCTTTCGCTAGCGACATATTGCGAGGAATGGGGTCCCTTCGGGTGGATTTCGGGAAAGGATATAGCATCCATAAAGATTGATTATCCGCCCAGATAGATTGAACTTAACTTGTCGGTGGCTTCTTGCTTCTTTTTCTTCATTTTCTGTCTTGGACATGAAATGATGACCCCCAACAGGGAGCATGTTTTTCTCATGGGTTGAAGCCAGCAATTAACTTTTTTGGTGTAGATGATATGCTATAATGGGGCTATAAAGGGTATACAATCGGGATATCTTGTGGGATTGAACCAAAACGGAGATAATGGAGGATTTGACTTGTTTAATGAACATGGGGATGCTGGAATACCATGCGGATACCTTGTGGAATGTACAACCAGCAACCTGAGATTTTGATTTGTGCGGAAATGGAGGAATAGTCGGCTATTTAATGGGGAAGATGCTGGTACAACATGAACTTTGGAGGTTTCCCTTAAATTTTCAGACGAACTCAGTCGTGGGACTTGGAGCACGTATTTTGTGTCTTTGTTCATTGGGCGCAAGAAAAACGGTGGATGTGTGATGTGTGAAGGGTTTAGAGCCTCGTGATTCCCATCATTCCTCTTAGGCTGAGCCCCATGTAAGGATGGGTTACAAAGAAAAAAAAATGGCGGGATGAACATCCATCTACACCAACTATTTTGATGCAAACTAAAGGTACCAACGCTTTGAACCACAACCACCATGTCCCCACTATTATATTGTCCCATATTCCATGGAATTCCAATACTTTCCCATACAATGTTTGGCTTATCATCATTTTCCACCTTTTTGCCATTGATTATCCCTATTTTTGATGATAAAACCCCTAAGTCCCAAGTTTTGGTGGTTACCCCCTGGTTATTTAACATAGCCATGGAAAATCACAATTTTTTTCGTAGGTAGATAAATAATCATTTCTACTTGGGCCATTTTCCATAGTTTTTTTAAAATCACCCAGGGGGTAAGCCAATTTGCCGTCCATTTTTCCCGCCCCAAAAAAATCATCTCTTAGGTTTTCGGCCGTGTGGCCGCACAGTTGGTCCTCGCCACGCTGCAAGTGGCAGCTCCGTTGCGACGGGAGGCGATGGGAGCGGCGCAGGAATTGCTGAGGAGTTGGGTGGAAACTCGGTGCTTGATATGTTGGTTGGAAGCAGCTGGGATATAACCAATAACCAGCAATATAGAATATTTTACATTATTACACACAACACTAACAATATTATTCACAATCATTGGGATATACCAACAATATATACCAACAAGTGTTGGTGGTTAATGTATACAAATGTGATAGTTATGGGATACATCACCAGCAATATATTTGTATATATATATATATATACATATACTATTATATACTTGAATTTGTCTGAACATTCGGAAATCCAAATGGCAATTTTGATAAGGAAAATAAAGACAAAACAGAGGGTGGAATGGGGTACTCTATTGACGACACCATATATGGCAGTGGGCAAGTTGGGATGGAGATGTTGGGATGATGTTTGGTATGAATTTTAAGCTGGGATGATTTTTGAGATAATTTTCTTTGCACACTCGATGTCTATTGACTTTTATCCAGGTGGATGAGTTTGAACGCGTATTACCCCATCATGAGGCAACCGCAAATTTGACAGCCTTACGTATCCGGTTCCGGAGTATGATTTTTTTCGGTGGGGTTTGAACAAAATCCAACGAACCCAAACATTGAAAGAGTAGCCTACAGTCTATATGTTTTGCTTGGATGATCTTGGGTGTACTTCTAGCATTTTCCTGGCATTTACTTTTTCTGAGTGTAAATTGTTGCAGCGGGCCATGTAATCTAGCTCATGGCTCATGTTTTTTTGGATTATCTGTAAACCTAGAGGCTACAGTTATCCTTCAAAAATGTTTCACCATTTGAAAATTGGTAATCATTTTGATATTGTATTTTTAATGGGCATCTGCTTGGATTACTTGGGTCTTGAGTCTTGGGTCCAGATGTTTTCCCCTTTCGTTGGCTTTCCAGAGCGCATATGCGGTTCCCCAAAGACGACCGGATGCTAAGGGGAAGAACGACTACGCTGACCTCTTCTTCAGCCACTGGCCCATCTATCGACTCATGTGCCCTGAAAAAATGGGAGAATGGTGTCCCAAGAACCGATTTTTGCAAAGGACATTTGGCATTTTGGGGTTGTTGAAAAGTCAAAAAATCTTGGCGGAGTAGAATGGATTAATATGGTTTAATCATGTCTAGTATCTCGTCTTGATATTGGTTGGTTATTTCGAGTTCAAAACCACGTTTCCTGTCAACCGGCACAACATGACCAAACCTCGATCGTCTAATATCAGGGTATCAAGATAGTATCCCATTACCATCAAAAGGTCATGATTGTTGCCTCACAGTATCACCAAATCTATCCACACATCATGTATCAATACATATACTTATACAAGTAATATACTCTACACACACACACAGATATATAAATATAAATATATGTATATATATAGATGTATGTATATATATATACACTGTATATACATGTAAAATCATAAATCTAAGTTACCAAGTTTCTACATAAAGATATCACCGAAGCTCCAAGCCACATCCATTCACCGACGCCGCAGGCTCTACCTCCACCGCCGCCTCGACGCCGACGCCGGTTACGCCGCCGCCGGTTACGCCGCCGCCGGTTACGCCGCCGCCGGTTACGCCGCCGCCGGTTACGCCGCCGACGGCGTCGCCGACGCTGGCGGCGCCTGGGAGGAGGCGGAGGAGGTGCTGGTGTGGCTCGGCGATGAAGGCATGAAAGAAACACGGATATCTTGGGTTAATGGGGTTAATCGAGAATATATAATGGGTTAACAATGGGATATGAATGGATATCACCGGATACAATGGATGATATACAATTGATTAATGATGGTATTATCGTGGGATGAGAATGGGATATGAATGGATATCACCGGATATAAAGGATAATATCTAATGATTAATGATGGTATAATCGTGGGATGAGAATGGGATATGAATGGATATCACCGGATATAAAGGATGATATATAATGATTAATGATGGTATAATCGTGGGATGAGAATGGGATATGAATGGATATCACCGGATATAATGGATGATATAAAATGATTAATGATGGTATAATCGTGGGATGAGAATGGGATATGAATGGATATCACCGGATATAATGGATGATATATAATGATTAATGATGGTATAATCGTGGGATGAGAATGGGATATGAATGGATATCACCGGATATAATGGATGATATATAATGATTAATGATGGTATNGATGGTATAATCGTGGGATGAGAATGGGATATGAATGGATATCACCGGATATAATGGATGATATATAATGATTAATGATGGTATAATCGTGGGATGATAATGGGATATGAATGGATATCATGGGATATAACGGATGATATATACAATGATTAATGGGATTGTAATCTGCTATTGATGATTAATGATGGGATAGTCATGGGATAATAATGGGATATGGATGGATGTACCCTCCAGTAATCAAAAGTGGTTTGCTTAAAAATCCTGGACTGGGGATTCTCAATGATATACCCCCATTGCAAAATGTTCCCATTACATTCCCAGTATTCTCAATATATGGAGGTTTCCGAAGTCATGGGGTAGCCCAAATCATCAAGTCATTAGACCATGCGATAGCATTGAAACAACCATGGTGACTTGGGGATTCCTCATGTTAAGAGACCCCTATATTTCATGGATGAATGGAGGAATGAAATATACGCATATATACACATATACATACACATTTTGATGATGATGATGATGATGATGGTGATGATGATGATGATGATGATGATGATGATGATGATGATGATGGCAAGTAGCATTACTACTTTTGTTTTTGCAATGTGCTGGTAGATTTAGTCAATGAATCTGTGACTTTCATTGTCAATATATTATATGATATCCACCGTAAGTCCAGGCCAATAATTATACAACCATGTATGCATGGGTTCCCTGTATTGACTCGGGAATGAGGTGAAACCTACCACTGCTTTCCACCACTTGTGAACGACTATGTTATTAGAAGCCAATGATGAGGAACTAAACGGAACATGACTATCCACCAATGACACATTTTTTTGGAGGGGTTGAAATTGCCACTACCTGACCTCTCGCCAGACCCAGGATCTCTTGTCTTCCTGAGATCGGTGCCTCCTTACCAAAAGGTTGGCCCGGGTCCGGTGTTCAAGTTGGAAGGGGATTCAGTCGGAATCGTATCCCATTTCCCATCCGGTAATTTGATATAGAGCCATGGAATTTATGGCCCATTTAGTCCATTTAGTATATTTATTTCGATGTTTCAATTCTTAACAATCATGATTCTCCATAGCTATGTTAGTGGGTTTGCCGGGGTCCAGATATATAACCATCGGATTGGCTCGTTTTGGCATCCAAGATCTTCAACATTTCCAGCGAATCCATCCGTGAATGGATCCACCATCTCGGCCGGAGATTTACATCGATGATCAATCCTCTCCAGCAAAATGTCCCCGATGATAAATGAGAAATCCTCTCTATCAATGTCATGAATCTCCCTCAAACAACCCTCATTTTCAAGGGGTCCCAAACATCGGGAGGTTGGCGGACTGCCGCGATGGGCTGCCGCGGTCCCTGGACCCAGCTTCTGGATGAAGCGAATGGAGCCAAGACCAGGTGGGAATGGATGATGGAACGACTTGAACGGAGTTTGGAATGGGATTTTGGAATGGAAATTCACAATCATTCCAAATTCATGATCAATCATGATCCATCCATTTTCGGGATCATCAAATTCATAGATCTATATGGTGATCATCCAATTTCCTCTATTTTTACCAGGCAGGGTCCATATAGAGGGCTGGTCAAATTGGATGATGGCCTCTAATGGCCAGGTGGGTGTTGCTGATCAGCTCTGCCGCAAACTGGACGGCAGCTCTGCGTATGTGAAATCGCTTGGGTGTGGGGCAAAGCGAACCAGGCAACAGGATTTGAAGGTGATTTTAATGGGGATTCAATGGGAAATTGATGGATTTCATGGGATTCAGTGGTGATTTAATGGGACTTAGTAGTGATTGAATGGGATAGATAAAATCAACCGTACTTGGAAATTGGGTAAATGGTGGGTCCAACATTGTGGAAGACGGGGATGGGTCAAAATCTATTAAATAACCATATGACTTGGGGGAAGAAACATCCGTAAATCGCAGCTATTCTGTTGGGTTTGGGTACCAGGGTGAACTGATCCATAACCATCTTGGAAGTTGTAGGGAAAACGAAATGGTGCACCCGGTGCGTTTCCGGAATTCCCATGATCCTCCCATCCAAACCACAGCAATGATATCCCAATGGAGCAGAGTTCAAAATCCCGGGTGGTTGAGGATTAGTTCGGGGATTCTACTAACCAATATATTGGGGATCACAATCCAGTAAGGGAATCCGGTTTCAACCAGCGGATTGGGGCGAAAACAGATATCTTGAGTTTATCCCAATTCTATACAAGGCATATGCATAATATATATATAATTATATATATATATATGTAGTGTTGGTTATATCCCAGAATTATCATACGATCTATTTTCCATCATAGTCTATTATATACCCATTATATGGCAATATCACCCTAAAGTGGCAATATCTTCCCATTTCGATGGCTCCGTGGTGCCGTGGTGCCTCTGTGCCAGGCATCTGACGCGGGATCCGTTCGAGAAGCCTTGGCCCTGGCTGAGGACAGTCGTTGCTAAACGACTGGAAGAGGTTCTTTGGTAAGGACACATGTCCTGTAATATGTGGATTTCAGGGAATTTCCTGGGATATCATGGGTTTATAGATTGGGATTTATGGTATATATATATATATTTGTATTATTACACAATAGAAATATGGACGCCCATTGTCAATGGGTGAAGGATCTAGCGAAATCCGGGGATGCTTCATTGGTACGTGCCTTCCACTGGTTGCATCGATAGTGTAACCAAACATTTGGTATAACTATGACTATAGCTGCTGGTTACCATCCAGTAAACCAACGTAATCATGGAACATCACCATTTTTTAATAGGTAAATCATCGAACTAAATGACCTATTTTCCATTCCTATGTTAGTTTAGCAGAGAGTATATGTTTTGACCAAAACTACAATTATCTACAAACCATGAAATCAGCTGATAATTTCAAAAACAGAAAAATTGAATTGAATCACCCAATACTTCACTGGTGCTTCACATGTGGTTTTGGATTCCTGGGAGCCCTGCAGGAGGTTCCTGTGTCCATGGCCGTGGGCTTTCCCACCACGGATCGGAACGGTGCGGCGCCCACTCGAGCAGTGTTCAAAACCATTGTTGGTTGATGACTAGTTCGGGGATCATACTACCCAATATATTGGGGATCGCAATTGGGGGAATTCCGTTCTCAACCAAGCAGTATAAATGGACGACAGAGAGCCTTGGGCCCAAAGCTTTTCAGCAGTGAGGCTAAGCAGGCCGAACTTTGGGAGAGTAGATTTAGAAATGGGGTTTGATGGTCTACACGTAGAGCCATGTTGGAAATCCATTCGACCTGGTGACACCGTGAATGTTCAGGCCAATCTCATCGTTTTTGACCCGACAGGTGACAAACATCTTTTCAGATCAGTGGTTTCTCGACAGCTTTTCCTTGCGACTGGGAAATGTTCCAATGCACCGGTTTTCTCGTTCCTTCAGGCTGAAGTCGTGACTTCATCTCCACATTTCCAGCTGAACATCAGTAAGGGGTATCAACTAGCTCACCGGATTCCCACTCAGGGTATGTACAAAGATGCCATCGAAATCTGTGCTGGGATTGGACTGATGGGGGAAGGAATTCAGAACTGTGGTTTATCCATTAGGGCAGTAAACGACAAGAGTGACGAGTTGTGCAAATTTCAGATGCGTCAAGGACAGCAAAACATCTTGGTGGGCGACATTTCGCAGCCAGAGGTGATAGCAGGTATCCACGCAGCTCACAGTGACCCGTCACTCCTCTCTGCTGGCTTTTCATGCCAGCCTTGGAGCCAATTGGGAGACCGACGCCAATCATGTGATGCTAGGTCAGGTTGTTTGGTCAAGGTTTTGGAAATGGCTTTCTGGCTCAGATCTTGGAGTGTGCTCTTAGAATGCGTTTCAGGAGCGGGAAGAGATCCCGAAGTGCAGCAGTTGTTGAGGCAGTTTTGTGCCCTGACAGGTTTCAGTCTTGCGCAGACTGATTTGCATCTCGACTCCTTGATGCCTGCAAAGCGAGATAGGTGGTGGTGTCTCTTGACAGGACCCCAGCTGCCACCGATCAACATCCGACCTTTGCCAGTCTTGTCCAGTCCGCCTGTACTTGGGGATGTCTTGCCTTTTTGTCCGGGTTGGGATGGGTATGACATGCATCAACTCTGCTTGGATAGGTATGAAACCAATAAGTTCATGGAGTTTGATGGACTCCACAGCAACATAGTTGACCTTGGCCAGCCCCTCAAAACTGCTTTGCATGGTTGGGCTAACCAGTTGTCAGCTTGCCCATGTGGATGCAGGTCCTTCGCATTCAATGAACAGCGACTCCGAGAAAAAGGGATTTTTGGAGCATTGATCCCCACCAATGGGACCATCCAAACCTGTTTGGGTACCTTGCCCAACACACGACACATGCACCCATGGGAAATGAGTATCCTCCATGGAGCCAGACCGGATCGACAGTGGAAGCCAAGCTTGCGATTAGCCATCAGTGGACTTGGTCAAATGGCCACGCCAGTCCAATCATGCTGGGTAACAGCCCACCTGATGTCAGCGGTAGGAAGCCTTGATGGCCACCATGTACTGCCAGAGACGTTCTTGTGGAATCACTTTGGCGCAGTTTTTATTGCCATGCAGCATGATCAACCGGCCTTAGTTCAGCATGCATCCGTCCAAGCTTTCATTTCCAGGATTCACCAAGCAATTGGCCAAAGCGCCCAAGCCCAGTTAGGGCCAGCACTTCCCATTGGGGACATTACAAAAGAAGATGGAAACAGCCACCGGACGGGACGGAAAGACCCGAAAAATCAAGATCTGCGGACACACAAGAAAGCGGACCAGACGCGAGGACTGGAAGAAAGTGAAAACCAGCCAGGGACCGGGCCCCCAGAACCCGAGAAAAAGACGCACCAGCCAGGGCCCAGGACCCGAGAACCTGAGAAGATTGGAGAAAAACAGCCAGGGATTGGGGCCCAAGAACCCAAGACAAAAAGAGCGATGGAGCCGCAAGAACTCCCCCTTCCTATGATTTTTCAGGCCAAGCCATTGGATGCTCTTGTCACCATTGGCCCCTCCCCCCTGACCGGCAGCCGAAATGTGTGCGAAGATTGCCACTGAAGCCCCAGGCGAAGAACACATTTCTCCTCACCATGCGGTTGATGTTTCTCCAGGTTTCCATCCGGAACATCCCAACACAAACGTAGGTATATCAATCTCTGATGAACACCAGCCTTTCCCGAAGCGACGATGTTTGGGAACTCCGACTGATGTGGAAGCTATCCAAGCCTGTTCAGCATCCAGTGAACCGGTCCCACCATTTGGCAAGTCAGTGACCCCCCCTACCCCTCCACAGGCCATGCCATCTTGTGCTCCCGTCACAGATGGCCCCACCCAGTGTAACCAAGCTACACATGAGGTAGGTGACCTCCTGAAGGCGCCGGATGGAGGTAAACATCCAGTCCTGAACTTGTGTGAAACACCATTTCCCAGTGCACCTGGTAAGAGTGAGCACATTGGCATGCACATGCAGATCCAAGGTGTTAGCCACGATGGAGGACTCACAGCCTTTGCATCCAAGGTGACTCCTCAGGTCATTGTGCCCCATGTATCCCTTCCGATGCCATGTCAGGACAAAGTCGGTGACGATGCGCCACCTGCCGGGACCCCAGACCCAATTGAGGGTTTTTCCGAGGAAATGGCTGACACCGCAGCCCGTGTCGAAATGGAAGAGGATATCACCCATCAGGGAACCAACTTTGCAGTTTCCCCTGAAACCATAGTTGTTCAGCTGGTCCATGAAGATGCCAACGAACCCTATCCAATTAGGATCAATGCGAGTGCAACAGCAGGATCAATCACAGTTGCTGAAGCTGCCATGGGTACGATGACCCAACCAATTCGAATCAGCACCAGTGTGGGAACCCCAGTCAAACTTGCTGACACCATGACCATGATGCAGCAGCTTTTCTTGCGAGAAATGAGCAGCGTTGAGATTTCCCATGCTTGCCCACAGGGAATCATGACGGTTCGTTTGATGGACACCCAACCATGCACACGCCTGCATTTGCTCCTTCAACAAGAAGCATGGGTTGCGAACGATGAGATGAGCTTTTATCTTGACATGATTTGCTCAACAGGCATCGCATCCAAGGGAATCCCTCTTTTCATTCCACCAAGTTATGAAGATGATGAGCTTGAGCCCATTCTGCAGCGATGGATTTGTGGGAATGCCCCTCATGATGCCACCCCAGGAACCATCATCACGGTCCTTTGGGTTGAAGACCATTGGATCCCAGTAGTCATGCTACTCCAGAAAGGGAAAGTTGACATCCTCACCACCAAGGTAGGCTACAACTGGATCCATTTGGCAACACGAGGGTTGGGATCTCACTTGCGGGTTTTTGCCACTCCAATTGCCACGAGCTTCACCAACGATTGTGGTTTCCAAGCAGTCGGATGGATTATGTCAGCTGTGTATGACCCTCAATTTCGTTCGGAGAATTTCCAACCACCATCTGTGCCAAGTAGCGATGCAGTTGCATGGAGAGGGTTATTTGAACACCACCTGATCCAAACAAGTGCTGCCTATGAAACTGTGAGCCCCTCTGGCTTCCATTTTTGGGGGCGTTGCAACCTTGGAACTGCAGGACCAAGTGAGCCACCTCTTGCGCCAGCATGGAGTCCTTGAGGACCAATCTCATGAGCGGGCCAAAACCGTTATTGAGAAAATTGGCCGACAGAATGTTGCTAGAGCAATGCGACTCAAAGATGCATGGAAAGAACTGAAGAATCTAGCCAATCACCAAATTCCGAGATTGCAGCTCGTGCTGGCAAGTGAACTGCAGAAAGTCATCCAAGCTCGAGCAAACCAGCCCAAGCCTGTGGGCGACAAGCAGAAGAAAGCCAAGGCCGACCGAGGCATCCGACCACAGGTTCAAATCACAGCGGATGATGTCTCTGTCCCTGAAGGGGTTTTCCGAGATGACCAGCCTAGCTCCATGCATCAGATCCCTTTTGGATCCATTGGCCCTGAAGCCCGAGGAATTGTTGTCCTTCAGGCTGACAAAGCAAGCCCATACCTCAGAATCCATCAGCCAATTTCCAAGTATGGTCTGGCCTTGATCATTGTGGATCATCAGCATCCTAGCACGCAAGGGGTAGGTGAGCTCATCAGGTTCCCAGCTCGATGTGAGCGCACAGGAGAGCCCATTCTCCTCACAGCACGAATGGTGCAATTGGGAGCTGTTCAGGTTCAGAGGCTGTCGCCTGAAGCGAAAACCAGGGTCGAAGAAGTTTGCAACAAAGTGTACCGAATAGTAGTCTACAGAGATGAACTTGAGTCGATCAGCTGGGACACTTTTATTTCTCGCCCTGTCAAACATATGATCGCTGCCTTGCCTTTCCTCCAGACATCTGCCAATGGGGTCAACCCAATCATAGACCTGTGGGATAGGCAGCATCTCACCAGCCGTTTCGAAAGAACACGTCCAGGGGAGTCTGAGGTGTACATGGCTTGTGTACGTTTGGAGCAGCATGATGAAGCATCAGATCCACCCAGTGTACCATGCCCAGGGTTCTACGTAGAGCCGCGCACCATTGACGGCAGAGCGCCTGACCCCCAGTACCGTGTGGTGTGGCTGACAAAGGCAGATCGCCAGACTGCTGTTTTAGCATCTCAGTCCACAGTCCAATGGAATGTTGTCGTCAGATCTGGACCACGTTTTGGTTTGCGAACCAAGTTGAGTGATGCAGCAGAAGTTCATGGCCAGCATAAGCCCAACATTCCTTACCTTGATGGAGACAAAGTCATGACTTTTACTGCGGGCCCTTTCCCACACGGAGCCAATCGTGCTGCTTTGATCAAGCTTTTCACCAAATGGAATTGGCCAGCTCGACCTTGCCAACCCAAAAGCAGGTCTCCCAATGGACTTGGTATCATTTGGGAAATCCAAGCAGTCTCACGACCACCGTTTGAGGTCTACCAGCTTGACCATGCTGACGTTCTGATCACCGAGATCCCCAGGAAAGAACCACGAGAAACCAGACCAGTTGTGGATATCCAAGGATCTGCCCGTACTCTTGCAGCTTTGACTCCCAAGGAACGAAAGCAAGCTGAAGAAGAGGATCCATGGCAGAAGGAAGACCCTTGGCAAAACTTCCAAACCCCAGTCAAGTCTGCCAAAGTCACCAAGTCTGAGACTTTTGGGTCTGACCAGTTTGCCGAAAGCATCATTGCGCGTGTCACACAGAAGTTGCAGGATCAGTCCAAAACATCGCACTTTTCCATGCATGATGGTGACACACCCATGTCCAGTGACCATCGGATCCAAGACATTGAACATCGGATGCAACATCTGGAAGAGACCGTTCAAAGCCATCAAGCCCAGCAGCAGATCCATAACCAGGAAGTTTCTCAGCAGATTGCCAAAGTCCAGACTCAGGTCGATGCGCAGTCCGTCACGCTCCAGACACATCTCGATGCCAAGATGGATGAACAGTTGGCACACATTGAACGCCTGCTGTCCAAGCGAGCGAGACAGGAATGACAGTCACAGCGGGCGCCACTTGCTGTGGGGCCGACGCTGCATCCCAGTTTGCACACATGACACACAATCCATCATCAAGTTTGTACAGCATCCATCTAAGAATGAGGCCCAGTCATGTATAGGTCCACTTGCAGACTCCCAAAAAATGGTCCATTCCCGATGTTCTTGAGGTGGATTCTTTTCTTTTTCATGTTTTGCTGCCGAATCGGAGAAGCCAGTCATCCCGGTCCCATTTTGGGAACCACCAATCCTTGCGGAGCCCTTGGCAAAGGAGAGCTCTATACCCAGTTGCCAGGTGACCACGATGAACCCAAAGTATGGGGTATGTCCGAATCACACCTCACTCGACCTGGGCTTGCGCGTTTTCGCCATGAGCTGCGGCACCACGGGCAACAATGGAAGATCTCCCATGTGGCGCCAGCCCCGCCTGTCACACAGTCCATCAGTACAGTTGGTGGCAAAGCATCCGGAGTTGGGGTTTTCACCAATTGTCCCATCTGCCAGTTGGCAACAGCTTGGAAGTCTGACATTTGGGACACAGCCCGCCTTTGCGCATGTGCAGTCCACATCCAAAATGCCTGGATCAAAGTAGGATGTTTCTATGGCTATGCAAGAGATGCTCATACCAAAGCAACAAAGGAAAAGACTGATCATCTCTTGTCGTATCTTACGGATAGGATTGTTTTGCAATCATGTGGATACAGAGCCATAGTTGGGGACTTTAACGCATGCACAGGGGACCTCCCTCAGTTTGCTCTTTGGCGTGAACATGGCTTCAGGGAAATCCAAGAGATAGCCCTTTCCAGGTGGGGACAAGAAATTGCTCTTACCTGCAAGAACAAATCGACAAAAGATCATGTTTGGGTTTCGGCCGAACTTGCTGAGCGGCTCCAGTCCGTCCATGTATGCACCAGCTACTTCCCTGACCATGCGGTGGTCTATGGTAAGTTTGCCTCATTTGGCAACTTTGTCCCAACACCGATTTGGTATAAGCCCCACAAGATTCCATGGAATGATGTCCCATCACAACACCAATTTCCTGAACTGCCCCCGGGGATTGACACCATCCCACAAGTTTTCCAGTGCATGGAACAACAAGTTGATGCGGCCCTGGGGTATCAGGGCAAGGATGGCCTTCTGCAAAGCCAGTGGGGCAGAAGTACCATTGTGCATCCAAAACTTGCCCAGCATCCTGTTGCCCCGGTCAAGCCATCCAGGCCAAAAGAGTTCCAAATTGAATATCTTGGGGAAAGCTATCAGCATGCCAAATGGTGTAGACAACTCCGGCGGCTCCAAAGCTGTGTAAGCTACTTGCGAGTGAGGCCGCTGGCCCGGCCACAGCCAAACACCGCCATGACCTGTGGCAAGCCATACGTCGGGCATCAGGTTTTCCAGGAGGTTTTCCCAAAGCCTGGAAAAATAGGATCCATGTCACCCCTAATGCCCCATTAGCCTTGCCTAAACAGGTGCCGTCAGTTCAGGAAGCCGAAGCAATTTTTGTTGCCTTTCAGGTTGAATTCCGTGCGCTTGAGAAAGCCCTTCTCCAACACAGGAGAGAAAAAGCCAAGCAACGCAGACTTGATGACCCGAATGCAATCTATCAAGATGTCTCCAACCCCAGAGCATTGCCAGTCCAAACAGTGATCCTGAAAAACCATGCTACGGTCACTGAAGTCGCTGAAGATGGCCTGACTGTCAAGTATTCCCCTGAATCCTTTTTGGTAGACCAAGAGGTCCAGGCCAAGTGTGGCTACTTAGTTGTTGCCAAGCATGTGCCGGGGGAACTCACGTTAGCCCATGAAACTGCAGTTGAAGTAGGGGATCCACTCTTTCAGGATACCATGCATGGAAGTACTTGCGCTGTTTTCCAAGCATTCATTGACCTGTGGCAGCCCATGTGGCAAAAGCATGCTGCCGAAGATCCTGCCAGATGGACCCCGTTTGTTGAAAGCCTGATGCAAGCCGTGCCTCAGGTCACTGAGCAAATGCCACTCCCAGGAATTTTCCACTGACCAGTGGATTCAAGAAGTCCGACGCAAGAAACCCACCAGTGCCACTGGGCCAGATGGAGTCAGTCGCCTTGACCTGCTGTCCATGTCTCCGGCCCTGACTGCGAGGCTAGTTGAACTTGTCAACCTGGTTGACATCCCATTTCTACTGTTTCGTTTGTTGACAACTGGGAGGCGCGGTCATCCCAGGTCCAGGCAACTTGCAAAGCCTTCGAAGCCATGGAAACCTTTGCCAACATGGTGGATGTACGACTTGATGTCGCCAAAACAAGTTTTTGGGCCGTGCAACCAGCAGACCGGGCCTATTTGCGCCAGTGCCAGAAAGAAGTTGCACACCAGATCCGAGACTTGGGTGGCCACCTCAATTTTACCAGGCGTTTTTCCAACCAAACCGTCAGGTCCAGATTGGGGAAGATGAAGAGTTTTTGGAACATGTTGAGTCGCAGCTGCGCTCCCCAGGCGCACAAACTCCGAGCCATTTGCACAGCCGCTTGGCCCAGATGTCTCCATGGTGTAGCCAATGTGTCCCTAGGGATAGACCACGTCACAAAGTTGCGAGCAGCCATCATGGGTGCCTTCAAATGGGATAAAAAAGGGGCCTCCTCCATTCTGCAATGTCTTAGTATGCCAGCTAAGTGCGATCCCCTGTTTTTCATCCTGCACCAGACCGTTTTCATGTTTCGCAACCATTGTGTCCCTGACCAGATGTTCCCTGTCTTGTCATCCCTTGTTTTGTCTCCACCCAAGCACTATGACCCTGGTCCGGCCGGGGTACTGTTGAGCCGATTCCATCAGCTCAACTGGAGTTGGGAACATGGGGGTTGGATACAAGATCATGAAGGATTCAGTTGGCACATCTTGGATGCCCCGACACAGCTTGTTTTGACAAGGTTGAAGCATGCATGGGCCAAGATGCTTGGTGCCCAGATGAGTTCACGTAAAGAGTTTGCAGGTTTGCAAGGAGTAGATCTCAGCACCACCCTGACCACCCAGCAACATATGGGAGCCGATGCACAGGGCTTGTTACGCACGACGTGGAATGGGACGTTTTATACACGTAACAAACAAATCCATGCGGGCAAGGTCCCCAGCATCATATGCCCTTTTTGCCCTTGTGAAGATGGCGTGCAACACAGAGTTTGGGAGTGTGAAGCTTTCTCTGACCTGCGCAATTTGCCCGCCGAAATAGGTCACAGTGTTGAGCAGCAGCCTGAATGCACCAGACTTCATGGATGGATGGTTGAGGATGGTTCGGACTTCCATTTCCGAAAGTCCCTTTTGTCAATCCCAGATACCACAGCCATCTTTCAACAGCATGCGGATTTGCCACACACCTTGCACTTGTTCACTGATGGGGGCTGTAGAGAACCCACCGCCCCAGTCCTGCGGTTGGGAACATGGAGTGTTTGCCTTGCCACACTTGATAGCACGAAGCAGGATGAGTTTGTGCCTCTCTCTGCCGGAGGGTTACCAGGGCTTTTTCAGACCACCCTGCGTTCTGAGATCACTGCAATGATATCTGCTTTTCGTTTTGGCCTTTGGACTATGCGCCCGTTTTATATTTGGACAGACAATCAATTGGTTTATGATCGTCTCGCCAAATTTTCGAGGCCTCTTTGCCCTTTGCCAAAGCCGAAAGATAACGATCATGACTTGTGGACTGTGTTGCATGGCTTGGTAGTTAATGCATGTCAAAAGAAACTCTTTGTGAAAGTTGTCAAAGTCGTCTCTCACCAAGACCAAGCACTGTTGAGCGAGGCAGTAGAACAATGGGCTTGTAGAGGAAATGACCATGCCGACAGGTTGGCTGACCTGGCCTTCCAGTCTCTCCCAGCGAATGTCCAACATGCCTGGACGAAGTTCCGGGCCCAGTGGAGAAAACGCAAGGAAATGTGCAATCAACTGCATACTATGATGACTCGTATAGCTCTGCGATGTGTTGAAAACAAAACCTGGTGCGCTGACCAGGATGAAGCCAAATGGGACCAGGCAGCTAAGCCTAGTGAAATGCCGGAAAGCATCAGTCTGGAAGGGATTCAACGAGTGTTGCGACCACCGGATGAACATTCATTAGGCAGGTGTTTGGAACCTTTGCATAACTGGTTAGTTCGCTTGACCACTGCGCCAAATGCAGCCCCTATGTGGCTTTGCAGCTATCAGCTTTATTTGCATTTTCAAGCAACCACTTCGTTGTGGGGGGTTTACCTATCAAGCAAAGGAAAAGGTGTGGACCCCAGCGGATGCCTTCATAGACGATAAGGGTTACGACTTTCTGCGTCTGTCAGGCTTCCATATGGCGATCATCAAAGCCTATGCAAAAGTGATGGGTTTGGAATGCGAAGCAAAGTCAAAGATGCCATGGGGAGGTACATTCAGAGCATGGCAGAGATGTCTTTACATCTCAGCATCTCCGGACGAATTTTTTCAGGTAGAGGAGTTGTTCAAGGGATATGGAGCAACTGCCGTGAAATCAGTTCAGAAGGCGTTGGGACGCATGACGCCTATGAGAGGGAGAATGACATGATCCTGCTGGCCGACGCACGTTTGTTTCACCAGCGCGCGAGTCACGGTTGGCGGGAAATGGAAATGGAAATGGACGACAGAGGGTTTTGAACACTGCTTATTTATGGTCATAGTGGGGATTTATGATTGGAGAAACCTTAAAAACGGTCCTTTGACATTGGAACCAAATTTTGGAATATTGAATGCAGTTTGTTGGATGTATTTGGTTATTTGGATTGATTATTCATTGGTTCTACCTTAAATGATTTTCCATTCCGATGTGGAATTCTTGGAGGTCTCTGGACCTGGCCCGTGCGGCGCCTGGATTTTCATCCGGACGTGGTGCGCCTGGACTCCCAGGGCAAAGCGGGCGGTCGGATCTCCACATCGAAGTGTGCACGTTTACAGGAGGGTACCCTCTGGTAATTTAACATAGCTATTCAAAATGGCCCATTCATAGTGGATCTACCTATGAAAATAGGGATTTTCAATAGCAATGTGTAATTACCAGAGGGTAAGTAGGAAACATGTGGATAGAATGTGGATATGATGAAGATATTAGTGATGATGGGAAGCAACAACATACTGATTTGGGTGCCTCTGAAGGCAGGTTGTATACCCTCCGAACTCCGAACTGGCAATTTGAATGGGACGAACATGGAAACGTGATAATACACTACACCACTGGGTTTTGGGTATGTTGACTTTTTGGCCAAACCCACTGTTACATGACGAACATAGATTGGAACGCACAGATAGAGAGGGAGAGTGATCAACGTGCGATAGCACAAACGTTTACATGCTGCTGGTTGACCATTTGAAGCCTTTAATTTTTATCCCAACAGATGGGATTGTTCTTCCAGGATGACTTTCATGTTTTTTCTGGTGGTGGTTGAAACACCAACCAGTATGAATTGACCCTTCATCTCAAGAGGGTCTCGGACGAAAAGCAGAGTGAGATACAACCTGTGTATCAAGGCATTGGGCCCGTGAAATGTCAGCAATCTGTTGATAGGATGGATATTGCTTCACACAGATTCAAATTTCACTATGATGGGCCGTGGGTTTGCTGCTATTTGACTTACTCGCATCATCAGGCCCTAGTAAAAGTTGTGATACAATGTTATACACTGAGGATATGAGTCCAAGTAGGCTACTCCCCAAACTTAGATTCTCACAACCACCAAGTCAATACGAAAGGAAAATCCTGCTAAAATGGCGATGCTATATGATGTTAGATTACTTACCCTCCTGTAAACTAACATAACATAGATGAGCAAATTCACCATATTTTTTAATAAGCAATCATCGAACTAAATGGTCCATTTTCCACATGTTAGTTTACCGCAGGGTATCAATCTTTTTGGGGCTTGCTATACCAACGACGACATCTGCTGTGTTTTTCACCCGAGGCTATTCCAGGTACCCAACTGGCTATGCTGGCAGCCAGGGCTCGTGTCCTCAGGGTTCGCCATTTTTGTGTACCCTTCTGTTCACCCCAAAATACCCTCTGGTAAACTAACATAACTATGGACAATCACCATTTTTCATGGGAAAATCCACTATAAATGGCCATTTTCAATATGTTAGTTTACCAGAGGGTAGCTGGAATTTATGGAAGTTCCAAATATGGTGTGACTGACTTTGATCCCCATTTGAAGTTTACAGACTTCAGGTCGCTGCTGCCGTGGCGACACCACGTCGGGAACGAGAGTGCCTTGGTTGCAATGCCAGCTGCAGACCCAAATCTACGATAATGGATCAAGTTTGTGAGTGCTTTTAGTTGAAACTGCGTAGATGGATACATCGTACAAGATGGACACTCTTGAATTTGTTCAGTATTGACCAGATTCATTCGTGGGGATTGTTTAACTATCATTAACAATGGTCAGCCTCGATAATAGTTATCCAATCCATTAGATTAAAAAAATCATTTTGTAATGGACAAAAACTGCAAAATCGTCCCAGATTTTTTTCCTGGCCCGAGGCCTATCACTGGGAGACCCTGAGAGCACTCTTTCAAGAGGCGCCATGGCTGGGAGGAGTCGAAACGGCCTTTCCAGCGGGGTGCTGGAAAGAAACGATGTCTATGACCAACAATAATTGTAATAAATGGGAATATTATTACAAAGTAACTTTATATAACCATATATATATATACATAACTTCATATAACTTTGGAAAACTTTATATAACTTTACGTAACTTTATATAACTTTATATAACTGTATATAACTTTAGATAACTTTATATAACTTTATATTGTCATTTGCCCAGAAGTTTAAAGCAAGACGAATCACCAATGGTTAAGTAGGACAAAGAACACCACACCATTTGCACCTTGTCAATTCTGTGACTGGCCGAGGTCCAACCATAATAGAGTCAACTAAAATCTGGCTGCTCTCCTCCTGATTGACTCACCATAGAACATGGATATCTCATCAGAATGGTGAATTTTCTATCTCAAAGCTCGTATCTTCTTGCTCTCCTTGCCCATGTTCTGTGGTTACATCTGAGTTCTTGTTCCACTTGTCGTGGGGTCAAATGACCACATTCGATGATGAATGATGGCTTCTACCCGAACTTTGGGCGCCGTTTTTGCTCCGGCAATCTCACTCCTATCTCAGAGCTTTTGCCAATTTATTCTCAGTTTCTGGAGTTTTTTGCTTAATTATGTATATTGTTGCGGAATGTTCGTTATATAGTGTTATATCATACAAGTATATATATATATATAGAACAGATAAATAAACAAATATACATATGTATATGGTGCCGTGTTCCGTGTTGCTAGGTAGCATCCCCGGCCGTTCTATTCGCAAGCAACTTGCAGCATTTCTGAGGTCCCGTCTCGTATTTATAAGGTATTTGCAGCATTTCTGCCTTCTAGCATCGCATTTACTAGATATACTCTACCTTTTAGACGACCTACATAGTACATATGTCTTGTAGCAGTTACATTCACATTCAGGCCGTAGAAGGGGCGCCTATATTTGTATTCTTGTGGCTACTTCCCCTCTTGCACCTTTGTCCTCCTACGCAGTGTGAAGAGACAAGTCCCCAAAACACCGTTTTTAAGAACGCCCGAAGCCACCCTGAAACCATGTATACGTATATATAACTATATAGTTGTACACATTATATGTATTTATTTACATATAGATTATGTCCCATTTGATCCCATTCTACCCCATGCCCCTTTTGGTCCCGCTAGATCCCGTAAAATGCTTGGTTTGTCACTGCTGACTTTCCATGGCCAGGTAGATGGCTTGGGGTCTGTGGACAGCATGCCAGAGTTGTTGCAGAGGCGGGGGACGTCTTGGGCCGCAGGGTGGAGAGTTTGTGGTGTTTTTTGTTCTATTGCATCTTCTGGGAGGAGAATCCCATTTTTGGTTGGTCGGCAGCTCGGGTTTCAACGCGATTTCTTGCTGTTTGTGTCGGGCAGCATCTTCTATTTTTGCCTCTGTGGCCTTATGGCTGGGGCTGAAAATCAGTGACCTTCCCCAAGAACGAAATGCTTTGATTCTGATTGCCAGGGGATGGGTCAAACTTATCAACTCCAGAAATGGATGATTTCAGATCCTGAACAAGGCCTTTTGTGGGTCTATATAAAGAGGTGCCCCAATGACTTGATCTCTGCTCGTGTAATTTCTCATGAATATCAAAAGTGAGTTGGAACTTACAACCCATCATTTGCCTTGTAAATCCCTGAATCCCCACGGTGTTTTAACAACATAGACCTGGAAATTTCATGAAATTCACCTAAATTCATCATTAATGCCAGTTTAGGCATGATTTTCTGGGGGGTTTCACCGTCTCCCAATCCTCCATGAACCCAAGGAGTTGCTCCCCAGCCAGGTTGGACTTCCTTCAACGTTGGCAGCTGGGGAGCGGTCGTGCAGCTGCGACCTGTGCTCCAGTGCTGGGGGTTTAGGTTGAAATCAAGGAAGTTACCCTCTGGTAATTTAACATAGCTATTGAACATGGTCCATTGATAGAAGATTTTCTGATGATTTACCTATTCTTTTTTTTTTTAAATCTATGTTGATTAAATCTATGTTGATTTTACTTCTTGTGACTTTGAGCTGAACATTGATGATTTCACATTTTGGCATGAATCAAGACCGAAGCTTCCCAGCGCTACCACGGAGGTATGGTACCACCACTGGTGGAGGATGACTATGTGGGACCATCGCACTTGGTGCATCGTTCTGAGTTGCCTCTGGGCTGATTGTTTGGACAGTCGTCAGGTTGACGGTTTCTCTTTGGATGCTGGGGTTTGAGATTCCAATCTCTGTTTGGATGGTGCTTCAGTGTGCTTTGTACTTAGATGTGTCCACCTCAAGATCAAAGTCCGCTGAAACTCTTCATTTTTGATTGCATAGCAGGTTTGAAGAGTGGCTACGTGAAACAGAAAGGACTGCAATTTGGATCCCAAAAACATATCTTTCGCAATGAATGTTGACCATCTTGCGACTCAGCGCAAGAGGCCCAAAGATTGGCACCTGAAGATGGAAGGGCTGGGTGCGGGTTCTCAAGGGAAGATCAGGTCCTATGGGTTTTGGCCTTGTTAGATGGCTGGGGTGGTCCCACCTGTTGTATCATTCAAGGATATTTCAGTGAGAATCTACAGGGGACCCCATATTTCATGGCAAAATCCAATGTACCTCCTACTGGGAAGTGCAGTTGCAGTTCGAAGTGGATATATAACCATGTCATAGCTATAGGGGCCCGAAATCCCAACTTTGAGGGTTTATCACCATAGTTATATTCTTCAAAGTAACCTCAACTGCACCCTCACGTAGGTTCTATCCCATTGAATCCCATTAAATCACCATGTTTGATGGTTAAACCCCAGAAACCATGTTTGTAACATTTTATAACGATCATAAATCAGCTACAAATCCCATTTTTCCCAACTCATCCTAGTGATTGTAGAAGCCCTGCCTGCAGGGCACCGCGAATTGAGCCCGGTGACTTTCCGCTGGGAGCTGCCCTCCGAGGATCGCAAAATGGGGAGATTACGTAAGGAGAAACATGGATGAACTCAGATGTGGAAAATCAACCATTTCTAGATTACTTCATGAATTACCATTTGTGAAACTATATATAATCCTGATTAATCCAATAAACATGATAGAACTATATGATATTACTTGTATAATAGTACAGCGTTTGATTTTTTTGGGACCCAGAGCTGGAAGGCAACCTCTCTGCAGCGAAGCCAAAGGCAGCTATGTGTGATGTAAATTTCTGGAATACCCTCCAGTAATCAAAGATGGCAGTGGACACCCATTTGATTCAATCACAAGCATTCATACCCTCTGGTAAACTAACATAGCTATTGAAAATGGCAATTTTTAATGGGAAAATCCACTATAAACCACCATTTTTCAATGGCTATGTTAGTTTACCAGAGGGTAGATGCCGATTGATTGGGGATTTCGCAGCTAGCCAGGGCATTGCCGGTACCAGCGATCCACAGGTTCGAAAGATCCGTGATCGCTTTAGGATGATGCTAGCAATAGATATTGCGAATGCGACAGGAACTTTGTTTCATGAAGATATGACATTCATGAACATATAGATATACAATTACATTGTATACTCCATGATTATAGCCCAAAGACACGTCATACTTCTTACAGTACATGTTGCGAAGAATATTATCAATGCTTATCAATTACACAAGCCTACCATGTTGTCAGTAGCGAAGTCCTTGACCACCCCTCGACAGGTAGAGTCGGTGGATGACATACCTGCCAAGGCGCAAGTCCGATGATTGCCTGCGTGATGTGGAAGATCAATTCATGTTGGTGAAATCTCAACTGTTATTTCTGGAGATTCAACTGCTGCTGGCCATAGATTCTCCATTTCTGACCTTGTCAGTGATAGGCCCCTACCGTTGTAAACCTTCGTTACCCCCCCCCACCGAAAGACTAGCTATTGGGATTGCTGAACCCATTTTTTCTGACTGAACGCTTGGCCCTGTTGGGGACCCAATTGTTGATAGCCCACAATCATTGACACCCAAATTGCACTGGCCAAGAATTGCACTGAATGAGAAGTTGTGGAACATCTGTTCAATGAGCCCTTTCTTTTCATCATTTTTCCTGGGTCTTTTTTTGATCCCCTCAAGATCGTTGACATCGCGAAGTGGGGCGAAATCGGTCACCAGGTCTCTGGTCTCGGTTTCCATATGGTTCCCTGAGTCTTTTGGTGGGCCCCACAGTACGGTGGTTGGTTTACAAAGCTAATGAACTATCAGTATTTCAACATGGTTTATTGAACTGGTTGAAATGTTATAAAATGTTAGTGTTATCATGGAGCAATTAAGCCACATGAACGATAGTTTAGTATAGTTATAAGTAGCCCATGAATGGTTTTGTAGCGAAATTGTTGCTACTTCTTTCAATTACAATAAAAACCTAGTGAAATGGAAGCTCTGTAGCTATGTTTCCCAACTTCGCTATCCAACTTGGGGGGCCCCATGCAGCTGTAGATCCAGGTCATGGTGCTGTATTGCGGCCCACTGGATCTGAAGCCGCAGATGCAGAAGTTCAGGCTGGCCCTGAAATCGGACATAACGCCCTCCAAAAAGATAGAACAGTTGGTAAATTCCAGTTCTAAAATAGTGGGGAATCGGGAAATGTAATAGTTTCTAATTTCGATCTGTTTTATGGGGTTGCTATAGTTCATGTTGATTCTTTGCCATGCTGGAATGTGAATTGATTCTATCCGAGAGTTTGATCACGATAATTCTAGTGGTAAAAGAATTTTAGTAGAGATAGCCAAATGGAGGTGTCAAAAACTCGGGGAGCCAAACATCATCCAAAATTCCTCATGTTTAATAGGAAAACCAATGCTTTTTGGGGTACCCCTATTTCAGGAAACACGCAAATGTTGTCCATGATCATCTGAATTGGCTGAAAGAGATTGGCCATCATGGTGACCCTTTGGCGGTAGATGATTTTCCCGTCAAACATGCCTCACAACTCCATTTTGGGAACGGGTCATTTCAACCCCAGTGCCCATCTGTTCACATCCCAAAATCCGTCTCAAAATGTTGCCAGAATGGTCGTCATGTTGGGATGCTCATGAATTTGATTGACCTTAGGTCTGGTTGCTGTTTTAAAGTAGAAACGAGCCAAATTACATGCCCGTGGAGTAACATATGAACTTTGAAGCCTTGGCAGTAGCAGGCATCCAAGAAAGCGGTGGAATTGGGTGAGATTCTGTGGGATGAATCCCTCCAGCAAAAACTTTGGACAAAAACGACTTCCATATGAAAATTCGTTGAGATTCCTGGGATGGTGTACTCTTGGCACATCAGAATAGCTGGGAGTCGTGGACGTCAATCTCGTCATGTCAAATACTTATATAATTATTATATATATATAATATAATATCCTTTCAAATACATGGAAAGGATCGAGGTTTTGACGAGGTTTTGACCCATCCTGAAATGAGAAATTTCCCGCAGGGCTCAAGGGGTTTTAGGAGCTCAGCATGGGGAGGGCACCCGGGTCATCCCGTGCTTAGTATGAATTCAGCAGGACCGTGACAAGTATGACTCACGTTTGACTAAGGTTATGCTGGATTTTTGTTTCGCTTTTTGAAAAAGGATCGTGCTGGAATTACTCGCCACTGATGTGGGTTCGATCCAAAGAAAAAATCATTGCAATTAAGTTCAGAATCAGATATTTGGCAATCAGTTGGCCATTAAAGAAGTCAACCTGAAAGCAGTCACTGAGCAGGTTTTCACGATTTCACCATGGATCCTCCCAAAAGAACGGTGCGAACCTTTCAAGCAGTTCCTTCTCCAGGTTTCCAAGCCTTGGTCATAGAAAGTCAAGTCACATCCCTCTCAACTAGTTGTGCATTACCAGACTCATTGAGAAGGGCTTGCCAAGGCTGGGAGCAGCGTTGTCATCTGCCATGGCCCTGTTGTCGGATCGTGTGCGTGAAGCTTTCAAGACCTGGGATACTGAAGGAGATGGCACCATTACCAAGACTGGCCTGAAACTTGGGCTTGGAGATTATGATATGAAAAACAGGGACGTCATTAAAACATGTCTTTTTTTCTCCTGCACCTGAGAGATGGTAACATTTGAGTTGTCAAAACTACTCGGCCGTGTATCGGGGAGATCAGGCCAATGTCTATCTGGTGTCAGTTGGTGGTGTAATCTTACGTTATTTCATCAGAAAAAGGAAGGGCAAGACAAGGACACATTTAGAAGTTAAAACAAGTCGGCACAATCATCAATGAAGCTGGCTTGGTGAATTCAAAGATTCAGTATTTACCAACTTTCTCATTGGCGCCCGCCATCGACGCAGACTTTCATCCGCAAGTCAAGCCATGGACCGCGACGTCACTGGAATGATGGTTAGAACCAGGTGAATCATCCCCAAATGGTCTTTTATATCTTTTTATTTCAGGTTGGTGAGTTCTTCTAATTTATTGAGCTAAGACTGTTCCGAAAAAACCAACACAGGTTCAACTTCAAACAGATTTGCTTCTTCTATCTTTCCATCCATAAAATGAGAGGATGAATCAGAATTGGCGAGCATATTGCTAGCTGCTCGGGAATTGTAGTATCAAATTATCAACTCCAAACATGGGATTGGTTGTAGCTCCAACAATCCCAGGACTGATTTCAAGGAACGCTTAGAGGGACCGGGTAAGACTAATGTTTACTGTATGTTTTTTTCCCTTTGAATTAATGCATGAAGAACCATGAGCAAGTTTATGGGTTGATTGGTATCCGGTAGCCCCTTTTCCAATCGCTATTTCTTCAGACGTTGGGTCTTGAAATGACCATGGCACTTGCAGGGTTGGCTGAGGATCCGCCTCTTAAGAAAGATTGCTCCACAGGTGACCGAATCAGATGCTGGGAATCCGTTTGTGGGGTCTGTGTTGAAGGGAAGTTGGAGGCCGGGTCCCAGTCAAAACGGCAGATTGGTTTGTCATAATCTGAACATCTGGGTATATAATACATACATATATATATATACAAGCTATCCTAGATGTCATATTCCCAACCCAACCAGGCGACCATTGTCCAAGATACACAGGATTCCAGACGATTTCGGAAAGATAGCCAAAATGCGAACATGATTTTGAGCTATCTTTTTCTGTTGTAGATACCCGATTTTTGTTCTCTTCCCATTGGCGAAACTCATGATTTTGGCTTTGGTTAAATGCCTGTTTTGGTTTCACAGATTGGCTAGTGATTTCCCCTTGTTTTTTGGTTGAATCACCCGCTTTCATATTCTGTTACAACATCCCATTCCCAAGTTTCATCAAGCTTCAGTGAGCTCAATCCCCACTTTCCCTGGCTTCCGCTCCGGATTTCAGCATTTGTTCAGTTGTTTCCATCCGCACTGGCTGGGTCCATCCCCCCCAACCACCTCCCGGGTGGTTGCCCACCTCGTCCAAGGACCTGGAGGTGCTCTTCCAGGCCGCGGGAGCGACAGATGCTCCGCCTGGGGCGGTGAAGTATATGGAGTTCATTACATATCTTTGGTCCTTGGGCAACAGATCGAACATGGGGCAGGGATGAATTATGATGAATTTGAGGGATATCTTCAGGATTGTCTTGCACCATGTTTGGCAGGGAATGGCAGGGATGTTTTTTTCATTGGGAGATGTTTTGGAATGCTCGAATGAACATGGGAATAAATTATAGCAAACAATAGATCAAGCAACAACTTGGATTTGCAGTTTTTGTTTGAAAAAAGAAACAGTGGTAGATCCATCATTTGGGGAATCTTTTTTGTATTGGGGATTGTCAATGGCTACAACATGGGTCATTCATCCATGGGAATTCAACTAATTCAATTCCAATAACGACTTTGTTTCAAGGGTGAGTCTTGACTATCTATTATTGTTGGGGTCAATTTTTGGGAATAAGCCAACATTGTTTATTGTTTATTAGTTGTTGTTAGTTGATGATGGTAAAAAGCATCCAGCCAATCAAAATTGGTATACCTTTCTCTTTTCGTCAGCGACCAACCTGGAGAGGGGTTAGTAGGATGAACAACTTGGCATGCTATGGAAAATCACGTTTAAAAATCATTATGTTTACCATCTGTAAATGGGCCATGGTTTCCACGGCTATGTTAAATAACCAGAAGGTATCATATCATATATACAATCAACAAGCATGGGGGTTTAGCCTTTCAAAAATCTTTTGACCTTGCCACAGCGAGCAAGGTTGCTAGAACCCCCTTGTCTCAGCCCCATATCCCAACAAACATGGGGGTTTATAGCATACCCATTTGGGGGTTTCTTAAAATGCAAGATCCCCAAGTCACGATGGGTTTCAATAGGTTTCAATACTAAAATGGTCTAATTTAGGATGATTTGGGGTACCCCTATTTTAGGAAACCACCATTTGTAACCTCAACTGCACCCATTTTGTGTTGCAACTGCACCCCTGAACAACAATGATCCTCCTCGCCTAGGTCGGAAGACGAGGCTGCTCGCGCGCGAGGTCTGTGGGAAGCACCTTGGCAAACGTGGCGTGGTGAGTTTGGAACAGGGACATGTCACTGGTGAAACAGGGGACATGTCAAAAGATGTTCAGATATTGATATAAAGCATGTACAGACAATACGATGTCAATGTTAATATATGTCTGACATATATACATTTGGCCCCTGGGGAGTGCATCATAAGGACGATGGTAACACATTCCCAGAGGACACTTTGGGGAGTGGCCGACAATGTTTATGTAATTCACACTCTTTGCGTCGGGCCCAAAAGGTATTTCAAAGCACCAACATGGATTGTGAGATTTCTGGGCGGCTTAAGGTTAAAGCATCCAAAGCATGTTTTGCAGATTCTTGCTCTCTATGGGTCTATAGTTCCAACCCTCTTTTCAGGACACAGACACATCCATTTCATACTGTGTATCAAATATTGGAGAACCAAGACGCATCCTGTGCCAATCAAACTTGATTCTCAGCCAATACGAGAATCACAGAAAAACACAACTGGGTAACATATTTTCAATTGTGTTGGAACTCAGGGAAGCTGGGTCAGCTGTACGAAATCCTCAGAGAATTCTGAAATGGTCAAACTTCTCTTGGTGGTGCAATGGACAATTCTCCATTTATAGATGATTTTCCCAGCAAGAAACCTCCCTTTATTTTTTGGATTTGCAATTGCAACGTTTGATTTCCGAATGGTACGCATATTTACTATATTTACTTATCAGTTTAGACGTGATTCTGTTGTTGTAGAGGTAGGTGAGATGGTCGAGCCACCAAGTAGATTCCAAGATATTCCATATAATCGTCGCGCAAACCCATGTATACATCTATATACCTCACTATGAAATGATGTTGAGTGCAGGGAATCACATCATCCCCAAACATTCTTTTTTTGAATGTTAATGATATTTATTGATATTCATGTCGATGAATCCCCAAAATATAGATACGCGTATGTGCTGTATGTACATGTATATATATATGCTAGCCCCCCCCCCAGGTCTACCATTTTTGCATTGTGGCTGGTATTTGCAGTGTTTTTCCCTAATTTTCTAGCCAAAAAATGGCTTTATATTTTGAAGTGATTTTCAGGTTTTGCATACTTTACTGTGATGATGTTTAAGATGATATGTGTAGATACAATGCTGTTTTTTACNTTTACTGGTATTTGCAATGTTTCTGGATATTGTATTGTGATCTTGACGAATGGATATAGTCCAGAGATTACAAAAATGGCAACGGCGCTGTGGGAAAATCCAAATTTTCAGGATTATGTACCATTTAATATACCTTTAATATATACCTTTAATATATCTTTAATATAGTATACCTTGAATATACCTTGAATAAAAGTTG